>NCVS01001753.1:121899-152934 GCA_003055095.1 Goniozus legneri | reverse complement strand
CCTCAGTCACGAGCTTTTCGCTTCCGAGATTATTCGTTCGCTCGTTTCGCAAAACACTCCGATATAATAACGCCGAGCGGTGAGTACGATAAATTAATCATTCGTTATAATCGTATATTAATTACGTACCGATCGCTAACAAATGTCGATTGAATTTCGCATAACGTTAATTAGTAAGCGACGACGAATCAAAATTTTTGACGATATACGCGTGAGCGTATGAACGTGCCGCGAACGGACGTATATTTGAGATATAATGCCGCAAATTAACATAATGGCGATGCTCCGCTGGATTTTCCTGGGGAGGGGGAGGGGAGGTTGGAAAATGCAAAATGCGTTTTTAAATTTTTCAGACGAGTTTGAGTGGACGACGGATGAGGGAAAAACTTGACCCGCGGGAGCGAGTGGGTGAGTGAGAGAGAGACGGGATTAGCAAGGTCTGGAAAGAAGTACGCGCAACCGGAGATAGCGCATAATGCGCACTGGGAGATTACCAAGTTGCGTTCGGTCGTGCCTCGCTGGAATATTCAGGGGTGGCAGAACAGCGAAACCCGGACCGTCAAGCCCAGAAAGTTACACGGGGAAAAATATAACGCAATTATGGATAGTCTTGCCGTTTTCGAGACGGGCGGAGTTTTCCGTTTTTTTTTCGTTTCTCGTTAGTTTCTCTCTCTTTTTTTTTGACGTACACATTCAATGTTTATCTTAATTAAAAAGACGTCTTATCCTCGATGTCGATCGACCCTATTTCGACTCGCGATTCGTTTCACCCAGCCTGCCTCCTTTATACACTCGAATTACATGCGAATCTTACATTTATCTTCTTCCGCGTCGCTAATCCCTCACCCGCTGAATTCCAGTCGGACGGCTAATCGTTACGATGCATTCGTTCGATATTTCGCGGAGGTGGATCGTCTACCTTTAATTCGCTCCTGTCGTACCGTTGGCAATTTCGGAGAAGATTGCTTACAGGAATTTAAAAAGATGGAGAAATTTCATTTTTTGTCCTTTTTTGTTTGTTCATTTAATTTTGAACTCGCAGCTGATTCGATTAACCCGCGATTTTCGTTCACCGAACCCGTCAAATTTCCCTCATTGACGGTCCAATTTTGGATCGCGTAATGCAGATTTTGCCGGGATAAATAGATGCATTGGTTCGCATTAACGACTCCTGCCAGTGGCATACGACGGTTTTCTAACCAGCAAAACACGTCGAGGAAGGCTTCGGTATCTGTCGGATCGTATGCAAATCTCTTGTGGCTTAATTACGCGAACGCCCGCCCTACTATATGAGCCCCTTCCCCCCTCCCTACCGATTCTCGGCAACATAACGCGAACCGGAAGCCAATATATTTCCAGCCGGTACCGATAAGAAGCTCGGGTTTCTCGTCTCCTCGCATTTACAAGTCTTTACACGGACGATCGCCGACGATTCCGGGCTTCTTTCGGCTTCTATTAAGATCGACTGCGATATCTTTAGGTTACGTTTATCGGCCCCGCTAATGCCAGACCGCGGGATTTCCGTTTCGTCCTCTACTAATTTTTTCCTATCTTGCTCGCCCGGTAAATTCACCACCCTCTTTTATTGTTTCGCTGACCGATTCGCTATTTTTTTCGCCCGATAAACTCGCTCAAAGGGTTGAGGGAGGGGGGAAAAATAAGAGCGGAGGAATAAAGGGCGAACAAAATTACGAATTAAAACCGGGAAAATTAGCCGACAAGACGAATCGTCTGTTAATCTGCTTTATTACGAGATTAAAGCGAATTCCGTTTAGCGCGGGCTGGCGGGGGTGGATCGTCAGGCGTGCACTCGCGAGGAGGAACGAGAGAGATGCTTTCGCTTTCGATTAAGATGTGCGTCGCGATATACAGGGAAAATAATGCCCGATTCACCCTCGGGAATCTCCCCGCGCGAATATAAGAAAGAGGAGAGGCGGAGAGATAAAAATCTTGGAAATTCTCTGCGTTTCACGGCCACAAAGCCTCAGCACAGTTATCATAGCTCCAGAAGCAAACGAAGAAGGGAACAAGAGAGAAAAATCTCTCGGTCGATTTTTATCAGCGTAATTATTCCGCGAACATGTTATTTTTCCCTGGCAATTTTTTTTTCGCGAGAGGGTTCGTAATCAAACGACGCGTCCGTGTAATCGCGTTCGATTTACATCCCACTCGGGCGTCGGCTAAAAATCAGCCAATTTGCGAACGACGAACCTTTCGGCCGCTCGACATCGAAATTGCTTCCCTCGCGCTTTTTTTTTCATTTTTCGCCGATCATGCATCGGTAATCCAATAATCATCGGCCATATCGAGAATCGCGCGGGCTACGCTCGATCGAGTTTTTTCGCGCGTGAAGAACGCGTAAACGCGTTTTCCCGAAAAACACGCTCGACTATGAACGCTAATCCGTAATAGCGGTATCGCGTTGCCCACATATATCAGAGATCGGTGTAACGAGATTTTTTTTTCATTATTCGTATCTTCCGTATCAACCCGGAAACCTTCGTAAATTTTGCCTTTATTGTGTTTTTTTTCCCCCTCTTGGTTCGTTTGCGCGCTTTACAACTCCCGACCATTTTTTTCCGGAACTCTCTTTCTTTCGCGGCACGAAACTTTGAAACGAGATAAAAGTTCGAATATCGAATTCGTTTGCCGATTTCCCTCGGACGGGGGAAGGGAGGGGCGTAATAACGCTGGGTTCTCGCGTTTCGCGATCATTAGCGTGAGTATTCCGGCCTACACGCGGTAACCGAATATCTCTAGCTGACTCGGGATTTAATTCGGTATACACTCAACTTTTAATGAAACGCGACGGGTGAGTCTTGTACGGTTTCTTGCAGTTCTGGCGTAGGGAGAGGAGAAAAATTTTGCGAGGCTGCTCGAGCAGGCGAGCGTGTAAATTGAGACCCACCGGCAGTCCACGTCGAAATTTCTGAGATATCGACAAGCCATCTACTCGATCTCGCGTAATTAAACAGGCATCATCTTGGAGAATTTTGACTTCAAGTTAACATTCTCGGATTACGGGTATCTCGAGTCATTTTATTTTTTTTTTTATGAGATTTGAAAGGATTTATAATTCCAAATATTGTCGACATTGCAAAGGCTTTAAACGAGATTACAGATGTAAAAATAACAAAGAAAAATTGATCGTGGATTCAATTTTCTTCCTACTGAGATAAAGAACCAAGTAGCAGTATCAGTTGATAACAATTCTCGAATTTGTCCCTCCCCGTTTGTCATATATCAGACAAGCCTGGAGGGAACGTAGGGGCAAGACAGACCGATTATCCCAGGAGGCTCGTTCTCGCTCGCCGGTAACGGAGAGCGGAGACACGGGCGCGAGGATCCTCGCGAGTGCGCTTACGACGCCGACAACCGATCGTAACTTATTCAAATTAAACCGTTCGTTACGCGCTTAGCTTGTTCCGTCTGCTGCGTAGAGTATCTAACCGAATAGCTGATAGCCCTTCTCGGTTAATCGCGTACATCCCGAGCCCACGCGAAGGTTCTATAAATAATAAACGAGAGACTCTCCCTTTGGAAAGCCGATCGCGAGACGCTAATTCTTATTGTTCGCTCTGTTTATCTTCCCTTTCATTTTTCTCTCTCCCCGCCGAACAATGCCACACTCATCGAATATTCAGACTCATCCCCAAAGAAAGAGCGAAAGGGAGGGAGAGACTCACCCCGTCCTCGAGGGGTGAGCAGAGAAGTGGAAAGGCCCGAGCCAAGATTTTTCCAAGAAAGGTCGGTAAAACCTCCCACTCGGAAATTATACAGCGTTTATGCCCTTATTAAGGTGAGAGTTCGCGGATAGGGACGCGGGGGTAGAGTGAGAGAGAGAGAGAGAGAGAGAGAGAGGGAGAGGGAGAGGGAGCACAGATTGAGCTGGTTGAGTTATAATTCGCGCGAAGCTTTTGAGCCGGCACCACCATAATGCCCCGTGATTAATCCCTCGGGGCACACGGCTACCTACTCCCTCCCCCTCCTTCTCCTCTCCTTTGGCTTTGTCGCGATTCCGAATTTTCCTTGTTACACCCCACATGAAGTTTAATATACCACTCTTGTAACGCACGTAGGAGAATTTATAAACGCGAGCCGCGGGAGATATTTGTAATTAGTCCGTCTTTATTCTCTGACCGACTTCTTTGCCTTTCTTCGCTCGGAATCATCCAATTTTTTTTCTCTCTCTTTCTCACAATTCTCATTTCTGGGGGTTTCTTTTCTACACACCTCGGCTTGGGCATTATTCTTGCGTTGCCGCTATTATTCTGGATCGCAGGTGAAATTTCGTGGCATCGATCGGGCGAACTTCGCGTTCTTCCCTCTCCAGCTCGCTCCCTCGTCTCTTCTTCTAACGCTTCGGTAGTATTCTCGGGGGTATTTACTTAAGACGACGGGTAATCTCCGCTCTTACGTCTTTCGTTACGCTCGCACCTCGATTACCGCGTGCGAGCCCTACGACCCCCCCTCTCTCTCTCTCTCTCTCTTTCTCTCTCGCGCGTGTGCTCACACACACGAGCAATTTTCACGCTGAAAATTCCTGCCGCGTTTGAAAATCGATTAATCCCCCTTCCGTTCGCGCCAGGGGTCGCCAGCGATGTTCTAATCGATCTTAATTAGAATTCGAAATGGTTGGCTGAATAGATCGAGCGAAATAAAAAAAATCGAGCGGAAAGTATGGGCGACCATTTTTAAACAGTTAATACGTTCGCTCGGGACGAACCTTGGACGCTGAATAGTCAACCGAGTTTCCGCTGTTGAGTTTAAACAAATTACGGGCGCATTTATTTCGTACCGACTGGGGACAGCACTTACCGTGCATAACAATCACGTTTCCTGTGTTCTCTCTCTCTCTCTCTCTCTCTCTCTCTCTCATTTCGTTGGGTGAAATTCAAGTGCCTGGGATCAATCAGTTCATTTCGAACATAGTAAAATCCACAAACGTATGAGAAAATGAACAATACATGTATAAAGATATTTCAAATCAAAAATTCAATTCTCAAAAAGTTGAAGTAAAAAATGTTTCAGATTGTTGTCATTTTTGTACGAGACTCGTTTTTTCTGGTCAGAATTTCGTTCAGCCCCCTTTAATCTGTCCCCGTCGAAGAATTAACTCAACGAAAGTCCGGAAAATGAGCTCGGTGAACCCGCCCACTGAGTCGAGGGGGGACGAGAGGTCGCTGTCTGACTACGCACCGCGTCATCCACTTACGGCAAGCCGGTGTAATATCATCGCGCGGCTCGTTCTTGCGCCGCGGACGGTAAAGAGAAAGATAGAGGTAGCGAGCCCCCAGCTGGATTAGCGATTACGGGCTCGCAAGCGCGCGCCGGGATAATCGGTGAAATTCGGCTCGCGTCCAGGTGCTGAGCGAGACCGCGATACGATTTCTAAAGCCCTTTTCTCGTTAGCCGCGTGTAAATCAAAAATACACACGATATCCAGCGTGTAAAACGCGTACGCGCACCTGGCCCTTACATGCGCAATTTCACCGGTTCAGTTTCATATTTTAGAGAGAGAGAGAGAGAGAAGACATGTTTATTTAGCCTTGTTAAATATTCTAATTTCATACAATTTTGATACATGCTTAATTTTTCATGTAACAGTTTTTGTTCTGTATTGTTTCTAATTACACAGAAAATAGAATTTCGAGGTAATATTTGTTTCAAATGTTTAAATTATTGAAGAGTTTTCTTTTTTTGAATAAATTAAGTAGGTTTGACATTTATTTGGCAAGCAACTTATTTGGTAGAGAAAAGCGAAGGGGGATTCAAAAATTCGATCTCCCGCTCGAATTTTTCATCAGAGCATTAATCTCCGAGCAAATTATCGCAAATCCTCGCGTGTACGAGGATTGGACAGTCGGCGAGCGGGTGAGTTGATAGTCGGGACGATTCGTCATAGTAAATCCGGAAATGCGTAGGTAAAATACAATTACCAGCTACGCGGAGTCCGTATAGGGTAGTTCTCGTGCCACGGTTGATCCTCCTGTTTCGCGTTTGATGGGGCTTCGTTACACGCCTCCCCTCCCCTCCAATTTCGTCCTTCTTTAAATCTCGTTTCTCTCTTCCGTCGTGAGCACATTATTGCTATAAATACGATTCGGTTAAAGCGAGTATCCAGCCGTTAATTGGCAATTTGACGCTCTGTCAAAAGCGAATTCGGAGCGTTCTCGTTGTCTGCGCAAGAGAGAGAGAGAGAGAGAGAGAGAGAGAGTTGCGCACCTGCGCGCGTGCCGTGAGACTCCGTCGTAAGTATTAATCCGTTGGAATTAGCTGTACGCGCCGTTTCGTGAGAGCGAGGCGTGGCGCGATGCCAGTTCGAAGGAGAGAGAGAGAGGGGGAGAGAGAGGGAACTAACATATAACGGAATCTCGTCTAACGACGTTTGTCTTCGGCCGAGACGGGCTTTTATCCCGAGATTCCCACCTTTACAAATAATACCAGCGTACACTCCGCGAAGTGCTATTTCTCGTTATCTCGATGCGCCTTCCTCGAAATAGAAAACAATGCGTGTCGGGAATCTAATGAGCGCAACGTCCCCTTTCCTCGAAATATCCTCCGTGTCAATCAGCAGGTCGGTATAAATTAACGCGCTTCAACATCTACGTTCATTAATGCCCCGCGTCTTTTCACCCAGCAATTCTCAATCGATCCGGTCTAATATTGAACCCGATTGTGTGTCATCCCTCTATTCTCGTGCTTTTTCGTTTTCCTTTTGGTTCGCGTATTCCTAGCTCTGATCTCGCCAATCTGCGTAAACTTAGAGATGAATTCCGGCTATTTTGTTGGTTGAATGAAATATGGTCTTCCTTTTCAAACTAATTGAAATTTAATACAAAACATTGGGGGTATATTCAAATTTATGGAATAAAAATGTTAAGTGTAACGAACTATCTGGCTTTTACTTCGTTCTCGTCGATTTTTGATGCCGTGCGCTAATCTGTATAAACTCCTTGGAGACGAATTTCGACGGCTGAGCGAAATCCCGTTTGTCGGGATTAAAAATGGCAGAGGGGGCGAACGCGCGGTTGCTCTCGCTTTATAAGCTCGCCGCGTGACGGCAATTCCGGCTCGCATACGCGAGAATATATATTATTTTACGGAGGCATCAATATCCGGATGCTCGCGGCCGCTGGCTGGATATTTCGATGTTTTTATGTATGTATAATAACGTTTATACGTCCGTAAAGCCTTCGTAGCATCGCGCTGGCATACGTTACCTCGTATCCCCTGCTCGAGGGTTATATCGCGATGATAAAATACGCGATGCACTTTGCCCGATGAGCGCATAGCGCGATGCGTAAAATTGATACTTGCCCTTGTGCGTAAGCTTCGAATGCATTTTTCCCTCCCTCTTGCTCCCCGCTGACGCCAATAATTGTAAACATCCGGAGAGGAATTTCTCTTGCCTTTTTTCCTCTCGCGATAACGTCGAGCAAACGACGACGACGTTTCTCCGGCGCTCTAATAAGACGAAATACTTTTTTTGTTTCAGATAACGGTGAGTCCCGCGAGATTACGCTCGCCGCATTGTTTTCCCTGATTTGACATCGCTCAGTGCGGAAGCGGGCGGGAAAAGGTGAGCGTTTATTGCCTCGAATAAGCGTCAACGTTCGGATGAGTTAGGACGAACGATATTACTCGGTTGCCGTGGCCGCAACGGTTACCGCGAGCGCGTACGAGACGTTCGCAAATTCGTTGCTCTCCCGCGCTATGACGTATTATTTATTCTCGACCGCGATCGTTTCCCCGAAACTTGGATAACGGCCAGGAGAATTTTTTCGTTATAACGAGCGAGCTCTATCTCGCGTGCCGACTTATTTCCGAGGATTTTCTCATTTATATCTAGCGCGGAATAAAGAAGAGGAGCGAACTCGCTTAATTTACGCGCACCGCAACTCAATCTAAAGTCGGTGCCTAAACTCGCGGACATAATCAACCCGTCTAATTACGGGACAAGGGGTTTTACCAATTTCTCGGCAACTCCTCACAATTAACCGCTTCCACGCGCTCGAGAGCTCGGGATACACTTGCCGTAAACTTCGCTACACACGCCGTTTAATCAAACTAATTGTTAAGCGGTCTCCTCTCGTTTGTTCGCAACTCTTCCTCTTCTTTTCCCCCGCCCGCAACTACGTACGTGGGTATGAAAATTGATGATAGCTTTTTTGCTATCTCGCTCTCTCAAAACATTCCGCTTCTCGTACGTCGAATCGATCGTTCATCAGCTTCATCGGAGAGACCGGCACGAGAGATCAGGCTCAAGTAACGAAATCCTACCGATCGATTATTCCATCGGATTATCCTGGAAAATTTTAACCTTTTTTTACGGTTAAATTTCGATGGAGTTTCTTGAACAGTTCCATGTTGGGTTTACAAAAATATTCGTATATAAACATTATGATAAATTTCGGCGTGATAAATGATTATTTTAAGTAAACTGAGACTACAGCTAATCTCATTTTTTCTGTAGAGTATCTTTTCGAGTTTTTCAAACTCTGAAAATTTTGTTGAAAAATTCTCATTCTGCACTGCAGAACAATTTTTTTAGAGTGTACCAAATATTTATTTTACCGTACGCAAACGAATATTTGAGTACATTCTACAGAATTTCTATTGCATAAGCGTTCCTCTATTTTTTGGAGGACGAAGTCAAGAATCAACTCGAGATTTTCTCGACTGTCATCGCGGTTCAAAAGTGTCGACGAGCCGGTCCTCGATGACCACGTCGAGCCGGATTTGTGTTTTTCGCAGGGACGATAGAGAACGCGCGCGGCGTGTTTCCTCGATAGCCGCAAAAAGATCGTTAGTGGATCCCCGAGGATAACGTCTATATACGGGCCTGGCTTTATCGATTCCAATTTACCGGAAAGTCATTACGCGCGACGGAAAACAATGAAAAGCCCGGGGACCGGTTGGGATATTCGTCAAGCCCGTTTTATTTCACGGAATTATCAATTCGGCATTTCGCGCGAGCGATGTAAAGGAAGAGAAAAGAGGAGCGAGCCGGAGAAAACGAGAGGAACGAGTTCAATACGAGCGTACATTAATTTAATTAAAAATCGAATCCGGTATCCGTCCTACCGGGTCCTAGTTTTCATACAATTTTTTGCCGCCCCTCTCTCCCACTCGTTCGCTCTCTCCCATTCTCTTTCTCTCTATCGCGAAATTGGCCGATTTCAACGGGCTCGGCGCACGCGGAGGCGCAGGGTACGCTTAAATATTCGACGCGGATATATCCCGGTTGAGTTTTTAAGCTCTTCGCACACACCGAGCTCGCGCTCGAGCATCGTGTTTGACGATTTTCGCCAAGATTTATACGCATCGACTCCCGCCGTGGAATTTAATTTGGATAATCCATCGCGCAGAACGCGGAGCGTACCTTGAAACGGAACGGAAATAGGAACAAAAAATTCTTCTCCATCCTGGTGAATAATCAGGTATAGTGGCCGATTGAAGGGAGCCCGGGCAAGTTATCGGAGGGACAAAAGCGAGATCGTTAAAATCGCGAGCAATTACGAGCGATGATGTTGACTCGAGTCGGGCGAGAGTATCGAGAGCTGGATGTACAGACGATTCGCGCTCGAGGACCGAGCAAACGAGTTTCTCCCGAGTGGGAGCAGTAACAATTCGGGATTCTTTAAATTCGATTCCTCGGCTAAATACGCCGATATACCGAGGAAAATTTGGCTACCGGTAACTCGATAAGGAAAAGTCGAAAGATTTTTTCCGGCCTTTTGTAGGGAGAGCGGGGGTTTCGACGCTGGGAGCCCTCGCCAGGCGAAATATCGACGCGATCCCGATAAGTTATGACCGCCCCCTGGTTCCACTTCCTGCCTCTCTCGCCTCCTATGGTGATTGCCTTTTGTCACGGTTGAATGCCGTTCGCCAACTCTCCAGGGGAATGACGGTTCCTCGGAATTTTTCTTTCCTTTATTTCTACTTCTCTCTTTCTCTCGCTTTTCCTCTCGACTCTCCGGCAGTTTTTCCTCGCAACGATAACTGCATTCTCGTGGGCGAGTTTTAGTTGGAAGAAACGAAACTGACTGGTCATTGGTAGCCGAGAAGTGGATTTAACGTTCGATGATCGTCTCGCGCGGGAGCGAGATAGAGGCCAGGAAGCTTGTAAGTTCTGAAATTATCGGGAAGGGTGGGTGGAACGGATCCGATCAAAGACGATAATGTTTTTATTGACCAGAGAGGGAGAGAGAGAAGAGAGTGAATCGAGTCTTGAGATGGGACAACCTTAACGCGGTTTTTCGCCCGAACTCCACTTTGGATGAGAAAAAATTCCACTCACAGTTCGATTAATTTCGATTGGAGTGAGATTTTTTTTCTCAATCTTATTATTTTTACATTTTTTTAAATCAATTGTTAAACATTCTCGAGGGAACTCTATTTTCGAGATGACGAACTAGCCCTCTGTACTCTTTTTGCACTCGTCGATTATCGCATTCTTCCTCATGCGTAGGCAAAATTAAATTCTTCGACGACGGATCGGTGACTACCCCCACCGACGTCGCAACCGCCACTAGCCACAGCATTCTGGGGCGTGCGTAAAAACTAATTGCGAGAGGCAGCGCGAAAGAGAGAGAGAGGGACTCGTCTTTAATGAATTTTCCACCTCTGCCATTACTCACTGCGGCTCCCGAACTCGGCTATATATAGAGTGAAAAAAGGGACACCTGTACGGTCGCGTCACTCTCGCACGGTAATTGAACAATAAATTTTTCTTACACCGATCGCTACTCGGATCGGATGACTCTCGACTCTCGATTGTTTCGCCTTTGTATTTTTGGCCTCTGATAAAAAAGATCGATTATCAATCTTTAGCAACGGTTTATTACCTACACTGCAAAATGAATTTTGTAGAATGTACTAAATATTCAATTAGCTAGACAAAATAATCAGATATTGATTTGATTTAAACTAACATTTATTTGAACGTGTGCAAATAAATGTTTAGTATACATTCTACAAAACTTTTCTATAGTGCTCGTTAAAAGATAAATCAGAAAGAATATTCAAATAGGACTACCTCGGTTCGAGCAAAACAGCAGGATTTACTAAATAATCATCACTCCCGCAAAGAGAGACATACAAGAAATGCCTCTCGCGCAAAAGTTTGCCCAGATTTCGTCGACAGCTCGGTCGAAGTAAAACAAGAATGATAATAATACTCGTCGCTCGTTCCATTTTCAATTGGCTCGAGACGTCGAAAATCTCTCCCTGCGTATTTACTTGAATGTTCGATAACTAGTGGGCTAAAAGCACGTCGAGCGTTCGAGAGCAAGAAAATTTCAACTAAATCACTTTTGAGGTAGAATTTTTTCTCTCGCACCAGACAGTGGGAAAGGGCCCACGCGACGTCTGTGAAGTCTTAAGAAAAGCCGTACGGACGTTTCTTCGCGGCAAGTTTTGTGGAACAAAGTTACTCCCGGGCGCGCGCTTCTCGACCCTTTCGTCGCGCGAGCATACTCTCTCTCTCCCTCCCTCTCTCTCGTCTCATCCCTGCCACTTTCTTCGACAAACTTTTACCTTGACCCAGAGGCATCGCGGGAATCTGACAGCTCGCGGTGTGAATGCGCGCAACTGGTTGTCTAACGACTTCGAGAAATCTTACATTTTTTTAATATCGCTTCTCTTAATCGGATAACCCAGCAAAATCCCTGAGAGTCCTGAAATTTCCAATTCCCACGCTTCGAGCTCTCCGATTGAATATCGACCGGAAATAACGATATTAGAGTCTTACTTTGTAGCGTCGAATGCGAGCAGGAAATTTTGCCACGGAAATGAAAATAATAGCGTTCCCTTTGTGCCTTTAATTACCCACCAAAATCTAACGGGCTGTATCGACTTCAATCGAGGCCGCAACACAAGATTCAATATCTCGGTAGGGCGATTTGATCGGCCGCGAGGCAACTCGGCGCCGATCGTACCGAAACTTGGATAATTTTGGTGTGGAGGGTGGGGGGAGTAGATCGAGACGCAAAGCACGCCCCGTCCGAACGTTATTAACCGGCCGAGATGAACTGTGGGGTCGGTGTTTCGGGAGTTTCCGTCAAACTGTCGTGAATTTAATTGAAATATGTGAATACGGCAAAAATATATCCTACACGTTTCGTGTGTATCACTCGGTAATATCATATTTTATAACTTTATCGATACGTGCTCCGATTCTGTACGTTCAATTCGATACATCCTTTGTCGAGTGAATTGTTAAAACGCAGCGGGATATTAAAAATACACGGCTGCATATTACACGGAATTCCGAAGAAAAGGAATCTTCCGCGTCGTGCAACAATTTCGGACAGGTGTCGCACATAAATACACCATTCGGCAGTAAATTTAGTCTCGCGAGCCGTGACGGCCACCCGTACGCTCGCCGAGTGCTTTTACGGCTCCTCCCTCTCTCCCTCCATCTTGCTCGGCTCTACTCGCGTATCGTTTTTCGCGCACGGCGTATAATTACGCGTAGATTTCACTTACTTGACAAGTGGAGGAATATACTGGGGGACACGGTTCGATAATTTCGAGGCGAGAGACTGCGGTTTGCGGATGCATCGATCGCAAGCTATGACTACTCGACCGCACCTTGCCACGCTATACCACCAGAGAGAGAGAGAGAGAGAGAGAGAGAGAGAGAGAGAGAGAGAGACTCTATCGAGAGTGCGTGCAATTACGCAAAGTCAATCGACGAGTATCACACCTTCGGTCGGGCCGGTAATTCAAACAGCGGTCAAAGTCGAGCTTCGATCATTATCGAGACCATTCGCGATATATCGTATCGTCTGATTTTATGAAACGAGTCCGAGATTATACGCGTATCGACTTCCATTCTCGATTGAGGTATACGAGCTGCGCCTCCACTGAAAAGGAAAAATTTAAATTTTGTTCGAATACAGAAAAAAACTGATACTACACTGCAAGAAAATTTTGTAGAATGTAGGTACTACGAATTTTCATACGAACGAATAAATATTTATTCGATAATTTTGTACGAAATAATTGAATATGAGTTTAAATGAACGTGTGCAAATGAATATTTAGCACGTTATACAATATTTTCTTTGCAGTGTAGTTTAATTTTTCGACTATACATTTTTTATCAAAAGCTCGAAAAAAACTCTCGAAAAAATGAATCTGGAAATAAGGTTGAAATGGGAATGGCAAATCATTCTCGCTCACCCTTGACGCTATTTCGGCCATATTATTCGACGAACGCGAATCGCCGTTGCCGTTTACTTCCGTCCACGTGGCCATTACGACGTCATTGTTCGCGCGACGCGTGCCCGACCCGAACCCTCGGAACGAAATTCGCTATCGTTTACGTGAAAAGAATCGAATGTCCACCTCATTTTTTTCACAATTCGGCTCAACGATCGTCATTATCGATTTTAAAAAGCGAGCTTGAAAATCTGGCCTCTAAAAATTAACAATTTTTGTTACGATTTTAGTGAAATTTTTATTACTTTAAAATTTTGGTTACTTTTCGTTACAATTTTTAGTGAATTCTTTTTAATACCGAATGCGGAGTGAGATTATCAAAACTCTGTTCCCGCGTAGTGTGAAAAAGAGAGGGAGAGAGAGGGACGAGAGGGCCGCTAAACGATCGATATTCGATATGCGCGGTCTTTTACCGCGTTGTGTAACGACCTAATGTAACTTTGATATCGCCGTTACGGATATCATGGCAACCGGCCCTCTCGTTTAACGTCTTCATGCGCCACGCGTGGCTGTGCAGTCCCATCGCCGTTCGATTTTCAGCGCGAGATTCGTTATGCCTCTATTTTCTCCGTTAATGAATTCATTTCAGATTACCTACCCCGTTCGCGATATTATAATTATGAACGAGCCGATCGGGAGAGAGCGAGAGAGTATCGTAATATCGCGTCAATTCGCAGTTTTCGAACTCTCGATTTACTTTTCTTGTCTCCCCTCGATTGCCGCGATTTATAATTGTCGCGTCGGCTTTAATTGCGCGCCAGCTACCGCCTCGGCACTTGTTTTTCATTAAAAGTGCGTCGTTTCTCAAAGGCAAATCCAATCAGGCTCGATGCGTGCCCGCGTCAACCCTCGCGGCTTTTAATAATTCGACGGATGCGTCTAGCATCGAAATTTACTCTCTCCCGCTTCTCTCTTTTTTCCAGAGATCGTACAAACATTTGCGTGCACTCGCTCGCGCGTGTCATTAATTCACTAGTTTGCTCCCGACGGCGAGCTAAATTGATTATAAATATTCAGGGAGGGTCGTTCATCGCCCTCCGAAGATTAATATGTTTAAAGGTGCGAGGACTGATTGTGTTTCGGTTTATGCAAATTTTTCTTGGAGGTATCTTCGAAATTTTTACGTTTGATATTTCACTGGAAAATCCTACTGTATTTTAGGGAAAAATTCAGCAAAGCCGAGATATAAAACAGAAACTCGCGATTATCTATGGTAATTCCGGCACGTGAAACGGAATCGAACCGAAACGTAAATCACGAAAAGCCTCGCCAGGAGAACGTGAGAAAAGTGTTAAAAAGTACACCGCCGTTGATTAAAGTTGTATACCTATCGGTGCGAGGCTCGCTGGCGCTCCGCGCAATCTTTCCTACTGGAATAAGCGGCTGATACGCGTGACAATTGAATTTAACGATAATGGGAATAATTGGGTCTCTGCGGGGACGAATAATTCACACTTTTTATCGAATTTTCTATCTTATAGCTTCCTCTTTGAGTGGAACAGACGAAAAATGAAAATTTGTCGATTTTTTTTTGACATTCCGAAAAAATTTTTAGTAGCAAAATTAACTTATCATATTTTAACGAATATGAAATTAATTTTAATATTTTCGCACCATTTTTATGTTATTTTTTATTTTGAAATTCAATGTAAATTTTTTCAACAATGTTGATTTCAGGGTCTTGATTCTGAAATTTTGGATTTACCGAGCTTGTAAACCCTAAAGATATATCGGCTCGTATCTGATAACACGAGACAACTCTTAAGTGTTCTACAAGCGATAATTAGTCTTCGTCAGCTGAGTGCCACCGGTGGCTGCCAAGTGGTAGTATGCGCGATTACGTGATGACAATCGATCAAAGTATTTATTTGCGTCGCGTGCTTGCGCGCTGTCTCTCTCCCTCTCTCGGTCTTGAGAGCGCGTTAAAGCCATGAGGAGGTGCATAAAGCTGGAATGCACAGAGTGCAGTCCCGCAGTGCGATGACTCATGTGACGCGCGTTCTAAATTCGGGCCGAGACGTCTCGCGCGGAGCGCGAAGAGAGCGTAACGCGAACTCGCTCGACGAACTCAAAATTCGAAATAAAAATAACAATTTGTAATTTACGTCTCGAATCGACAGATTTATTTTATTCCGGCGCCGATAATGACCCGATGAGCTCCCGAAATCGCGGAGACCACGCGACCGACTCATCGGGGAGTGAAAAAAATTGATTCCGACGGCACGCTCGATAAAAAACGAGCCGCGTCTGTCGTCGCGTGCGCGTCCGCTATCGATCATCGAGTTGTCGCGTCGGCTTGATTTTGCGCGTCCGTCGAAATCGAAGACAGTCCCGTGAGATCCTCTCGCTCCTCGGTATTCCGATTATTCGTCGTCACACGCTACACTCGCACTTTTGTTATTTTTTTCCATTCTCTCTCTCTCATTTTAGTCGACTGTTTGCTCCACACACTCGAGTTTTTCCAACTCGATATCAACTCGATATAAACCCCAGTAATTGTTTTTCGACGGTCCATCTCTCGGTTGTTTTATAATTTATATTTGTTCCGTTTTTTTATACAGATTTTTTTTTTGCAGCGGAGTCAAAATAAACTACGCGACTTTTTCAATCAAATACGTTCGATCAGGTGGGAGGTTGTAGAGGAGTTTATTATAAAGAGACTTTGGTGTACAAGCGGTACAATCGAAAGAGGCTTATAAACGCCTCGGAGTGCTCCGTATAAATTTCGTTTAATTGCCCCATCGACGCGACGACGCGTCGATATATATTCTCACCAACAACGTAAATCTGTCAGCGACAGTATTCTCTTCTTCGGCGAGATTTTCGCGTGACGTCACCGCGGGGAGAGTTAAAAAATCTCCACTCGAACGGGACCGATAAAATAACACTTTTACGAGCCGCGGGATTTCTTTATCGCTGATATATCGATATATCGTTCGTAGCGAGACAATCGAGACGCGATATATTCGAGCTTGTTTGCCGTTCGGGTGGCTGACCTCTTCCTGCCGAGAAGATAAATATTGTTTCGTGGTGTTCGTGGAAATATCGCGCGATTAATAAACTCGACGATTTTTGCAACGAAAGCCGGTGTGTATCAATTGCATCGAGAGGGGGAGGGGGAACGGAGGTGGTTAGATCGAGACGAATGAGAGGAATGTTAAGAGCATCGGTGAGCGCCGATAGGTACGCCGGCAGATCGCCAGACGGTGCCAATCCGGCATTCCACGAGACACGGCCGATTGACCAATACCCGCCTCGTGTCCGACAAATAATGGGATTCGACTACTCTCGACGAGGGAGCGAGAAAGACGTCGCGATTTTTCGTACGAGCGTCACGTGACGAAAACTAAAACTACCAGAGTGGGATGACTGAGACGAATCGTTAAATTTGCAGAACAACTTTTCTGTGTTCCACAAAAAATTTGGTTGAATATACCAAAAATATTTGCATACCTTCAAATGTTTAATTCGGTAAAATTGTTCGAAACGATTTCGCCTAGCAAATTAAATATTTTGTACATTCTAAAAAATTTTGTTTGCAGCGAATCTTTACAGAAATGTTCTCACAGAACGAAATGATTTTCTTTCCGAGTTGATAATCGACTTTTCAGCAGTTGGGAGGTTAAATATAAATTGGAGTCACGCCGCGACTCGCTACTTACGCGCATACTCGCGCGGTAATTAGCGAGACACCGTAATGCATATTGCATACCGTTGCTATAGAGCGAGCTAGAGAGAGACGGATAGAGTCGAACGAGGGGGGGAGGGTGGGGGTTATGTATCGTTAGGACCGCGGGTTGGACGGTGGCCAAAATCACCGAGCGATCAACCTACATCGCGCTACGAATGGGTTACCCCTTTATAGTATTCGAACGAGCAGGTGCTGTGCACCGATAGATATTAACGTCTCGCGAGCTCGCAAATCACCCCGCAAACTCTCTCCCACTCGCGCGATATTCTACACGGAATCTCGGCTGATTGCGATAATCGATCGAATCTCGCCGTTCGAGAATTCGTGATTTCCGGAGACACTTTTCGCTCGTTTGCCGTGAGAGAGAAAGAGAGAGAGAGGAAGAGAGGGGGGTGTGAGAGAAACTGAAGATCGGAACTCGAAGTCAGTATCCAATAAAGGTCGAAATTGCGAAATCCAAACATGCGATATATACGCATTGATGTTTAATGCAAAATTCAAATCGCTCCCTCTCTCTCTCCCTCTTCCTCTCTCTTTATCTCTTATTCCGTTCATCCCCTCCAGGAGAGACCCTTCCTAGCGCGTGGTCTGTCATATATAGACGTCTGCGCGCTATATCTATATATAGAGAGACGGATTCGCAGCGGCAGGGTAACATATGACGCAATCTTGGCAGGTATTGTCAGGAAACCCGGCGACATCTTTAATGTATGAGATAGAAACGCGTCGGTAGCTGAGAACGTGGAATGGGGTGTGTAGCTGCCACGGTAATTGTCGCCACTCTCCGCGTTATACACAGAGAGGCGTTATGGAAGTGTCGTGCGGGGTTTAAACGAGCTGACGAGAGGGACCCGAGGGTTTAACGGGCCGAGTGCATCCGCGGATTCCTCCTCTCTCGGGGAATAATACGAAAATATAACGATCGATTACGAAAAGGAGCTCATAAAGGATCAGAGACTCGAAAAAGCTCCGATATTTGATTTTTTAAAGCAAATTTCAGTTTTTCTTTTAATTTTTTGCGAATCATCTAGAAATTTGCGCAAAATTCTATTCATTTTCATAAAAATTCTGTCAAATTCTGTCTGTTAAAGGTGAATCGAACACGGTTATCGTCGATTGGTTTTTTTTCATCCAACAGATGAAACATTGATCATATATGGAGAGTGGGATTTACACGACACCCAATTAAATCCGATTTCATATTTGCTCTAGGTAGCGTTAAATTGGAGGAATTTTTAGATTCATTTTTTTCCCCTCTTGTTTTTTCCTCCCTCCGCGGTGCACAAACATTGGACGAGGAACACGTCTCGTCGGTGCGCGACTCGCGTATAAAAAACTCGCATACGTTACCTTTTTTCTATAGACCCACAACGATCCGATACTCGACGGTATCGAATTTGTCGCGAATTTCGTCTCCTTTTTTTTTCGTCGACTGCCTCATCACCGAGCCCCGCGTCTCTCTTATACAAAATCAAAATTCGAAATCGAAACAAGGCGGGAATGTACGAAGATCCGAGCATCGAGACTGTACGTGAGCGGAATCGATAGGCGCGCGAGAATCCCTCTTCTCTTTACTTTTACCGTCTACGGAAAAATCGAGGGGCGCCTAGTCGCGTCTTATTCAACTTTGAGAGAATAATTCGCGAATCCATACATAATAATATCTCTAATCGGAGTTTCGGCTGACAATGAATTAAAAATATTTAATCCAGATTATACGAATGTCGAATCGAATCAATTTTTGGTAATCGAAACGTGGGTTTGATATTTCACTGGGAAATTTATTTTCGTAATTTTCGATCGAATAGAAAAATACTCACCTCCGGGTGCATGCGCGGGCGGGATTTCTTTTTTCGGGTCCCATCGGGGCGTGACGAGACGTCGGGTCGCATCGTCGTACGAAATTTTATCGAGAGAAGGAACCGTGCGGCCCGGGAGTGAATGGTTATACCGCGAAACGACTGAAATGGCCGATTGGAGCTGTATATTTCGTCGCGACATCAATTTTTCAGCCTCGCCGGGATGGCCTCGTAACGTAATGTGGTCCACGTATCGCGACCGTCGAAATTTTCGATCTGGATGAGTGCATCCGGCGTTTGCCTCAAAGCCGAGAGCGGTTCCCGTAAAATATCGACGATCGCTTGTATTTGCGATTATCGGATGAATGAGAGATAATCGACTATCGTAGAAATGTGCGTTGACAGAATTTAAGGAGGATCGTTTCTACATTCTGCACATTCACAGAAATCAACGATAGGTAATTTTATTTGCTTATGAAAATAATCGGATGGTATCGTTTCGGGATTTATTAATCAAACCGGAAACGAATTCGGAATGCAAAGAGACGTTTTTTGGACGAAATCGTCGTATGCGCGCCTCTACAGCAGAGTGAGAAGAAGAGAGAGCACAAGACGAAAGTTCCGAATAATTTGGTTTCGCGCGCGTTCTCGCCCCCTAACCGAATTCGAACTTTGTATAACTGCAAATTGCTCGCGTTAAACCGGCCGCGGCGCCCAGTACCCACGGACTTTAACTACGTAACCGCGAGGCTCCGAGCGAGCACCGGAAACGTTGCCAGACCAACTCCCATTGCTACGGATTATCAAATGATTTCATGGTTAGGGTTCTTTAAAATCTATCTGGATCCGATTCAAAATATTACAATTTTTCTTACGATAAGAAGCGAAAGAATTATTTTTATTTTTATCTTCTTGAATTCAGTGATTTCGCAAGTGTAGAAACTCAAAATTATTTTTCAAGTAATAATACTACTACTCAAAAAATTAAAGGGACATTTTTAAATAAATATGACTCAGCTATAAATGAAGATTCAAATTTTAAAATAATTTAGCCAATACATAGCCTTTAATTGTTTTGAAAAGTCTAGATAAATATCAGTTGCAAAATCCTGTAAAGAATTATTAAAATTCGAACGGAGAATCAAAATTCTCACTCGATTCCTCGGCAGCGCGAACGAATTCGAGGCTCTCGTTTCTATTTTTTCCTCTCTCGTTTACAGCATTCCCGTCCCTCTCTCGGTACGAGCGAGCGGAGGCGGGGTGGAGGGAACGTGCGAGAGAGAAAGTGGAGAAAATGAGAATGCACGCGACCAGCGGCACCCGCACGGAGCATTACTCTCTCCCGCGAAATTTAATAAAACTCACCGACGAATTTTTATTGGTACTTCGGTCTCGCTCGGTGGCGCAACGCGATAATATCGCCCCCGGGCTATATAAGTATATATAGAGCCCGCGCGATTATTCCGAAATGAAAACCGCGGGGCAGTGTCTCGTCGTGTAATAGGAATATAACTAGGAATGCGAAGGAGACGAGGGTATAGGAGCGGTGCTCGAGAGTTTTACGTCTCGAGGTGCGACATAAATTGAGGAATGATCTCTTGGAAGAATATAAGAGGATCCTACAACGAGCGGGACCCAATCGCGTACGAATTACGCCAACTGCGCGTTCGGGCTACGTAATCCGTTCAATGAATTCCGTTTGATCAGTCAATTCGACGATTAAACTCGCTCGGGGATGACGCATAACACAAGATAAAATTCGATCCAATTTGTCCGGAGCGTTCAACGCTGTTAAATATCGAATTACGTTGTTCGCGAGTGTTTAAAAGCGCCGGATGAAAGAGAGAGAGGGAGGAGAGTTGAAAGGACAAGGTAAGAGTTTACCTCGCGGTAATTTTATCTTCCCGCCGATGCTACGAATTTTCATTGTAATAACTTAATGCACCCGTAATTTACATTCTACCCGGCTCGATTTTTCCCGCTCGCTCGCGATATATCCTTTGAATAACCCAGACGCGAGTTCTACAAAATAATTCTCGTCGAATGGGAACGACGAGTTTTTTCGTTCTTGACGCTGGATAATTAGCGAATTGAAAATCTCGACTTCTTCCCGCGTGACGTGCCGTCGAGCGAAAAAGACGAAGCTAATTTATTTTAGCGTAGTCCCTCGCCCAAAGCCTGATTTAATTAATTCGCCTCGCTCGATAGACGCCATTACGAAAATTAATTTAACATTGCGCGGAGGTGAGACGAATGGGCTAGTAGAAATGAATCATATCGCGAGACTTCCTTTGTTCGGCCCGGTTCGTTGATTCTACGGGGTTGAGTGGTTATATCTTCGATTAACCCATCGTCGCGAGCTTCTTAAACACAGGTTCCTCTTGCTCTCTTCTATTTTATCTCTGTGTATCTCTCTTTCTATTTCTCTTTCTCTTCACGGTAACTCACTCGAGTCGAGATCTCGAGATAACGTCTGGAATTTTTTCGTTCGTTTTGGGAAAGAAGATGGGTAGAAAAAAAGCAATAGGTACGCGGGCAATTATCCTACTCGCGAGCTTCGCGGCTCATAACGCGTCCAGTTTCGCGGCGATAATCGAGAGAAACTCGGAGGATAATGGGCTATCGAGTCGGGCCGAATTGGGAGTGGAAGCTCGGCTTTCTCGCGTGGTTATACCAGGAAATAGCCTCGTCGGGCTACGAGACGAGAGCGTACACCGGCTCCGCGTGTCCTGCTCCATAAAATCGCGTGATAGGGTCTACCTCGCCCACGCGCCCTCGATATTTTTCCCCATTCAGCCCTAATTGCCCCCCCCGCCTCGCTTGTTCTCACCCTCACCTTTTTTTTCGTCCCTTCTTGTGTGCGATTTTCTCAAATATAGCACAAAAGCTGCTACATTTTGCTATCGTATCTCTCGTGAAAAAAGTTGATCCTCTCTTCACGGGATTACCGCAGATATAATCTTAATTACCGTGTAAGAATTTCAAGAGCTACGGTAAACTTTTTTATCTTCGCAGTTTCGACTAATTTACGGCTTTCCTCTCTTATTTATTCATTCAGTGTACACTATTTCCGAATTTCCGTTCGAAAATAGGTGGATTTCAACTAACGGCGAGAGCACTCGGTGCGAAAATCGACTAGCTTATTTTCAAATGTATCTAGCGAATTCTCGACAGAGCGGATGTCTGTTTTTACGAGTTTTTTTTTTCTTAAACACTCGAGGTATTCCAAACCGATGCATTACCGTCACTCTCAAAATAGACAATCGAACTCGCCACGGAACTCGTCATCTTTCCTCTATTCCCACTCCGTGTCGATATATATCGTTTTGATTTGGAACAAGGTCTACGGGTCGTGAATCATTCTATTTCGAATCGCGAGATGCTGTACAGGATGAGAAGCGACAGCGAGAGAGAGAGAGAGAGAGATCCTGGATTTAATCCAATGCGGTAACCCGTCGTTTAAAATTATATCAATATCAGGTGCGCGTCTTGTTATCGTATCCGGAGAGCTATTGGGTGATGCTCGCGGTAGGGGTGTCGGTGATATTATTAAACGCGCGTTAGCTTGTTGCGGTTCTCGGTTCGCGAGCTCGCCTCTCGCATGGCTACCCACCGATACGTCATTGTTTCGTTACAATTATCTCGACGCGATAACCCCGACGCGCGACCGTTTCCGGTCGTTGGAGCCGACATCGCCGTATCTCGATGGAAAATAAAATTCATCTCGTCACGCATCGCTCATCGATAACGCACCGCGAAATTCAACAGGTTTTCGAAATTCATCCCCCTCCCCTCGATTTTTCTTCACTTTTTGCCTCCCTTTAAACCAGCCAACTCGTTTACGTCGATTAACTCGGTTCGGTAGATCGTTTAGCAAAAAAGTAGTTTGGCAAACTCAAGTTCTCTCTCTCTGTCTCTCTCGCTCTCTCGCTTTGGCTGGAATATAATTTATCGCTGCACACGATACCAGCCCGAGCACGCCCCGTGTATAATTTCTGCCGAGAGGAATGTCCGAGCGAAACAAGCGAGGGAGAGAGAGTGAGAGAGAGAGAGAAAGAGATTCTCGACTTTGAGCAACTTTCATCGCGATGAAGTACAGCCACGTTCTCATGGAGGAAAAAAAATTTCGGTCGACTGAGCTTTTTCGCGGATCGTTCGCAACTTCCGGGGTTCGCGAATAAGAGAGGAAGAGAGGCTCTCTTGGAAGATTTTAACTTTTTCTTGGAAATTTTTTGCTACCATCAGTTCTCTTTCTCTCTCTCTCTCTCTCGCTGGCTCTCGTTCCCTCTCCCTTTTTTACTCATCGAGCGGTGATTCGTTCGGCTCATTGACTACGGCTTCTATTTCCTTTCCGCGTTCATCGTCAGAGAATTTTCTGCCTTCCGTTTTTCCGCGTTTCACGAGAAATCAAAGGGGGAGAAGAAAGGCCGCGATTCTTTTTCACGCCGGCTCTACGTCACTTTGCTCGGACATTAACGTAATTGAAGCGATATTTTATCCGCTCGAATATTATTACGAGGCCGGGCGAGATCCCGTCTGGAGATTTCGCTTCTCGAGACGCTACTTTTGCGAGAAGGGGGCTGGCCTGGGGGTCCCCACCGTCGATTAATTAGTTACGTGGATCGATCGATCGACGCGTGCTGGAGCGAGAGAGAGGGGGGGGGGGAGACGACATAATGGATTAATTACCGTCGTGGCGTAGCGCGCGCCGTGGCACTAATCGCGCGTAATGGTCATTCGATCGATAACGAGGGGTTGAGTCGGGAGTGAGCGAGGGGGTGGTATAGGTTCTATCAATCCTGCCGCGACCACATGTTCGACAACTGGCCTCTCTTATAACAAACGCGGCTAACCGCGTTTCACTCCCCTTCTGTCCTCTCTATCCACACTCAAAGAAATTTATTGTCCTATTTAGTATTTTTTATACTCAAACCTCTCTGCTATTAAATAAGTACACTGCAAAATATATTTATTAGCATACGTTAAAATATTTAATTGGATAAACTGAATTATTGTTCGAAACGATTAAATATTTGTTCAAATGAAATTGATATCTGCAATTCCAATAATTTTGTGTAGAAAATTAAATATTTATTCGATAGCATGCACATTAATATTTAGCACATTTTACACAATTTTTTTGCAGCAAGTGAAAATAATAATGCAACCAACAGTTCACTTTATAATTCAAACAATTATTCACTGAGGTTTTTTTTATTTTTTAGCTTTTTGCAAAAATCTGGTCTTTCTAGTGAATATAAATGTAGTTTGGTTCGAATTTCTCACAGTGCATACATCATTTGTACGAAAGAGAAAATATTTCTCATTTCTCAGTTTCAGTGTGTTTATAAGAGAAACGACATCGAAGATAACGATTGGCTTCTATTGGCTTTGGCAACGAGCGACTCCGGTGGAGCAAAATACGAGGAGGCTGATTACCCTAAGCTTTTCACGCCGTTATAAATTCGCGAATTGTTTGTGCTCCCTGAAGTAGACTACGCTCCGAATCGAGGAACGGCAGGACGACTACTCTGGTTAATTAATTAACTCCCGGTGACGCAACGAGGGAAAAAAGTTTAAGTGCGTATAGGAAATAATTCAAAGCGCCTGGCTCAATTTGCGATTTGTGTGCTCTAGCAGTTAGCGAGGTAGAGAAGCAAAGAGAGCGTACGGGTGCAAAGAATTTGGCTCGCTCAAAGATATTTATACAACCCAATTTTCGCATCTACCTCCGAGTAACGAGGTCGTTCCTCCTTTCTCTCTTTCCGCTGCTCTTGTTTTTCGTTTTCTAGAAATCCGAGCAACCGATCGTTTATTTCTCATTCATTTTCTTCGTTCTCTCTCTCTCACTCGCTCTCATCGCTGACTGTCCTCATTCTCGGCATACCGCGCCCTGTTGTAACTTGTTGCGTCTTCCAATTGCGAAATCGTCGCGCGAGCACGAGAGGAAGGTAGCGAGGGGGTTGACTCGAAAATTATGCGCGAGTTCAAGGCTTTCCGCTAATTCGGTTTGCCTCAGTTCGCAGCGGGAGTCGGCGGTTTATCGGTTAAGCGAGACAAATCTCGTTATCGGCGCGCGTTGTGTTGCGCGTATACGTCTGAAATTTTGTTGCAAGAATTCAGGAATTACGAGATATTTTTTACGATAATATCTTTTATTTCAAATCGATTCTATCGAAATGTCCACCCGAATGAAAACGAATATTCTTTAAAACAGAATACTCGAAAATTGCTCGTTTAATAGTAACGTTTTCTCTCTCGGGCAATTATTTTATAATATAAAAGGCTGTTTTAACAGTACGGAGAATCGAGAAACCTTTTCTCGGTGTACGAATTCGGACTCGGCCAATGAGAACCGGGGTTTTCACAGCGCGAAACATGTTGCTAATTAGCAGCTTCATCATCATACAGGTACGACAAGTAAAATGAAGAACATGAAATATACATTCCGTTCGCGCAAAGAACATTCGCCGTAATTCGTAACTTTTCGGTAACTCGCGGAGCAATTCCGGACGCGCATTTTATAAAGCGTGGCCTCTGTTCATCCGACATTAGAATTCAAAGGGAGAGGGGGGAGCTTTTTGGGATCGAGTTTTAATCTCCGGGGCCAATCGAAGACGTCTCGGGGAACGATAGCGCGCATTCGTCAGGGCAGAAGCGGAATTGCTTTCGCGAAATGGAGGGCTCCGTTATAACCGCGAAACTATACGGCCTCGCTCGCTGTACTCGGCTACCATTTGAAAGTCAAATACTCGCGAAACGCGGGGTTAGAATGGGTCGGGAGAGATCTCTCTCTCTCTCTCTCTCTCCTTTCGGAGCAGAGTTGCCTTTCTCTATTCTCGCTCTCTCCCTCGCACCGACGGACGAATCCCCGTGAGATCTCAAGACATTTCATACCGCGCCCTGATACCCCGACAGCTCGCGTAGGTAGACCGCAGACTTCATCCGATTAACCGGAACCGCTATAATGCGGCCCCGAAGCATCTTGCCAAATTGGCTATGGCCGACTTAATTAAATCCGAATCATCTTGTCCTGCCTTTGCGGCCGGCTCCTTGCTTCGTTTGTCCTTCAAAACTTGCTCTTTTTATATATCTTCCTCTCTCTCTCTCTCTTTCTCTCTGACTACCGTCTTGGGATCTCGCACGAAGTTCGTGTTGACCCGACTCGCCCAAAACTCGTGTTTTCAAAGTCAATCTCCCCGAGTTTATTGTAGCAAATTTTTTATGCATCGCAGAAAGAAAAAATACGGTATTTTTGTTTAATCTCCTTCCGTCGAGAATACGTAGCGGAGAATTTTTCGATTTGCGATATTAAAAAATACCCGGGGAAGTTAATTTTTTAATTTTTCAGAGGTTAGTTTTTCGCGATTTCTATATTTTTCTTTCGTTCCGTGTATTGAAGTACGTTCTCGTAAATTTTTTTTTTCTCTTCCATCCTTTTTTTGCCCCGCCATTTTCCACATTCAGCGGTATTACCGTAGAACGCACTTTGGAAAATAGCAAAAATCTACGAATTTCGTTCTCGTAGGACGACGCAAACGAAATATGGATAAACGCGTTCCCTTTTATTTTTGCTAATGGAAATTCGAGATTAAAGCCAAATCTCAATGAGGGACACGTCTATTTCGTCAAACAGCCCGCATTACGTGCGCGCACGTGAAAATTCCTCCCTATTTTTTAACGAGAAAAAAGTTTCCTCTCCTTCTCTTTAAATCCGTTTAATTTTCTAAATGGAATTAGCAGAACAGTGGAGGAGACACTCGATGCAAGAAGTTTCACCTCCTGGAAACAACGTCAACTAGTTGAAAACACTTTGGTGCGCCATTTGAGGAGTGCAAAGCGAGTAGGAAAATGAGAGAGCGGAGGACGAAAAAAAAAGAAGCGAGAGGAGCAAAAAAAAATCGGATAATCGATTCCATCCGAGAGAATCCTTCGCGTCCGTTCTCTCGTTTCCCGGTGCACACAGTTTTATCCTCCAGCGTATGAGAGAAGGAATTTAAAACGTAATTCACCTGTTGACGAATCGACCGATCGCCCTCACGCGCACCGAGCGGTGCGCGAAGTTTTAATTCTCATTACACGAGTAAAGACCCCCCTCGCTGATGATAACAGCAGGAGAAGTCAGCGGGGCGAAAAAACAAACCCTGTTCTCTCGCCGAGTTCGTGTCACTTGGCCTCGACGAAGCCAGTTTTATAGAGGGGAATTTAGAGGGCGGAGGGCGAGAAAGAGAGACGGAGAAACTGTGTGTGTGTGTGTGAGGGAGAGAGAGAGAGAAATCGGACCAAGCTCGGGACCCAATTCGATGCTCAAAGCGCACTTCGGCGCGAACGTGATTCGATTTAACGCATTCCGATTTAAACTTTTTCTCGGCATCGAGCCGAGGGAACAGTGACTATCTGGGGAGGGGCAGTCCTAGAGAGAGAGAGAGGGGTATCCTGTGACAACTTCGCGCGAGTAATTTCCGTTTGATTAAGGAACGAGACGGGAAGAGCGAGAAAAAAGATGGAGAGAGATGAGAGCAAAGTGGGGTCACCAGGAGAGGAGCGAACGAGAGAGACGAAAAAATAGAAAAGAGCTAGGACGCAGATGCGGCGGTGGGGAGAATCCAATATTCGCGGTGAACGTGCCACGTGAACTGCGTGGAAAGGAAGCTACCCTCTCTCTCTCTCTCTCTCTCTCTCGGTGTAGGGTTGAGCAGTGGACGCGAACCGAGAAAAATTCGTACCGACAAGCCTCTCTTTCTCCTTCTCACTGACTGTCTCTGATTAAATTAAATCCGAACTTAATTTAACCCAACTTGCTAACGCTTAATGGCGCGTAAGAGATTTGTCGGTGGGTGAGAGGGGCGGGAACGAAGGAGAGGGAGAGAGAGAGAGAGAGAGAAAGATGGCCTGACGTTTACCAGATGAAAACTCGTAAAACTATAATTCGAGTCATCCCTCCGTTACTCGAGAGTCTCTTCCTCGCGATATTTCCTCTTCGCGGGAACTACGGAATCCTCGATGCGTTCAAAAGGATATTGCAAATGCATTTCAATTATCCCCAAGTTTTTCTTCGCCGAATTGTATTGTCAACATCTTTATCCAGGAAATATTGCTAGAACTACAATTAAAAATTGACTAAGTAGAATAAAAATTTTCGAGTAGAATTATGTTTTGAATTTTTACAAATTCAATTCTCGCTTCTCGATCGCACACCGCGATGCCACAGCGGCACGCGATTCATCGTGTCCGGTGCACGTGGTTCACGCAGCATTTATTCGGCAATATTGTAACGGGAAAACGTACACCAGAAAATTACACTCGCGCCTGCCTTCGACCGACGTCGCTCTCATTCAATTTATCCCATTCAGAGAGCACATTTTAATACACTCAACCGATTTCCAATTTTGTTTATTGTACAGTGGGAATTTACCCAGCCTATCATTTTCACTTGAATCATCGCGATTAGAGGAAAGAAATAGCTTGCGCTATACCCGAAAAAATATAAACGCAGTCGCGGAGCTCGCGAACCCAAGAAATAAATTCCTCTAGCGCTAGATTCCGTTTTATCCGCGGCGCAAGCTCGCCTGTATATTACGCTGGCGTATGAGCTTTTTGGATTGACGCGCACTCTTCTCTCTCTCTCTCTCTCGGTGTTATATATTCACGAATTACGAAAGAAGAGTCGGTACGCATTCAGAAGAGCACGCGTTAACCAGTCCAAAGTTCAAAATATACATCTGCTCTTCATTTATTTTTCAAATCTTACCCCCAAATGATTATAGTTTTCAAAAAAATTCCACTTTTATCTTGGGGAGCTCGGAATACACGTGCGGCAATTATAGTCTTCAAAAATACGAGAGGAAGTCTAGTTTCTGCAGGACCTGCTTTAGAAATCAGTTTTTAAATTATTTTTTATAAAGTTTTTCTTTGCGATAATTTGGCAGCTTGAAAATTATTTACTCTTCGCAAGCGTTTCTCTAAATTTTCAGGCGCGTATATCGTTTAAAAAAAGAAACATTCCAAAACTCCGAAAATGGAAATTCAACTTTATACGATAATGTACAGTTTTGAGAAAAAATTTCCAAGACACCCGTTTGTACTTTGTGTACCCCGTGTGCATTAATCAGTTACGAAATAAAAAATTTATATAAGTGGATTTAGTAGGAGGAGTGAGAGAGAGAGAAAGAGAAATAAGGTACAAGTTTTGGTGGCGAGGTACCGCATTAGGAAGATTTCTTTATGGTCGCGCACGGGCGAGAGGGTAGCATCGGACATCGTGTTATAGGGTGCCCAGTAGCGTACTTGGCTCTCGCGCACTCACTCCGGGTCCGCTCTAGTGTTCGCCAAACTTTTTTATCCCATGCGAAAAGTTCCGCTCGCAACTTTTCGTATCCTCGCTCGCCTCTTTCCACCACCCCCCTCCTCCTTCCCCTCCGCCCCTCGCCACCTTTTTTCTCCTCTTTTATCTTCCACCTACATTCCCATACATCGTACTCACCATTTGCTTCATCGTTGCCTCGCGCCACCCGAACGCTTCTTTCGCTCCTCTTTATCATCTACGGGGCTTCGAACTTTATCGAACGGCTAGCCGCCCCCTCCAAGTCTCGCGTCGGGGAATCTCCTTTATTTACGAGGCAAAATAAACACGTTCCCCGTCGCGGTACCGACAAAACGCGATGAAAATGCCGGATTATTTCCCTCCCCCTCCGCTTCCCTTTTGTACGTCGTCCTTCGTCGAAGCCAGCCCTGTCGGATTTATTACCCCTGCGGCGCTTTTCAGAAAAAAGGGAGTAGAAAAAAATCTTAATAAGTCGTAACGTCAATTTTTCGAGACTCTCCGTTCTCTCTCGTTCTCTCGCGGGGGACGCGGACGAATCGAGAACACGAAGCTCGTCAACCGGCGAATGTTCGTCCACGTAAAACATACCCTGGCGTCCCTTGGAATGAAGCAGCTCGCGATACCAGCGATGAATACAAAAGGCAGTCTTCTCGCGACTCGAGTTTATCCTGCGAGCCATATAATTCCCGAGGATCACGGGTGCAAATAATTAGCCTCCCTCTCGCTCGCCAGAGAGGAACGGAGAGGGCGAGCTAGGGAGAGACATAAAGCGAGAGAGAGAGAGAGAGAAGGAGAGAAAGGGTGGGGACTTTGAGAGAGAAAGAAATCAAGTTGACGCAGCCGTAAAACCATTTTAATGCGCATCCCGGTCTACTGTCACGAGGGGTAGCGAGCTTTGAAGGAGAGAGAGGGATGATCCGGGATACGTGAATCAGGACGCCGAGCGGGAGGGGCGAAAGAACCGGCGAACACGAGAGACGAATATACCGAAATGACAGAAAGGGTGGCTTCCGCGGTGCAGATTAAGTGGCGCGGGCGCGAGAGGGAGTCGGAAAACGAACGAGGAATGAACCTCGCGGGAAGCAAAACATCGTCACACTGTGCATTAAGAGATCGTTAACGTTGTACGACAAGACGCCGCGACTTCGCCGTCATTACCGTTCGTCTTATCTCCGATTATTTCTACCGGAAATAAATTTCCAAAGAAAAAAGATTCGGTGTCCTCCGAAGAAATTCTACAGTGAATATTTTTCTTTCAAAGAGGCTTTTTTTCGAAACGATTTTGTGTGAAAATTGTTGTGAGTATAAAAAATGATATGTTGCACAGCGTTCGTTTACCGCGTCGATCCGCCGACATCAAAGCGCGAAAAATCAAAACGATCTCCGCACTGTCGGTCGAGAGGGAGGCTGGGGGTGTATATATATTTTTTCCCCTCACGCATCCATACGAGTAGGGTGTCTATTACAGCGCGATAAACAACTTGTGAAACGCATCGAGAATTGTATTTTTGGTTTTCACGTTTGTCACGCCACGTTGTGGAAAAATAAAGTTGTTACACGCATTTCGTTTTTTTTTTACAGAGGTCACACACGGCTTTTATATCCTTTTCGGCATTTGCCTTTCTGGCAGTTTTAACGACTATACATATTGAAAGCCCCGAATTTCTGTCATTCCCGTGGTACGCTATACTCGTACGGCATTTTTGCGTTATTCCCCTTACCCCCTACGAGTGCCGATGGGAAAGAGAATATTTAAAAATCGATCAAAATTTCGCCTCCCCCTTCCGCCCGAGATAACTCTCGTACGAGGAAAAAATCGAGAGAAAAAATTCGAAGGATTTGGCTTAATAGGGCGCATTTGTATGCAGTCTCGTTACGAGATAGGAGGGGTCGCAAGAAAAGGAAGTCGGTAGCGAAACAAAGCATAAGTGGAAACATGCATCGAGGGCCGGACACGCGAGCGAGGAGAGAGAAGGATAAATACGAAGCGG
>NCVS01001753.1:108041-121880 GCA_003055095.1 Goniozus legneri | reverse complement strand
AGCGAATCACGCGCGACGAGCGGAAGCGAAAATACGTATATGTATACACAGCCGCGGGAAGCCTCGAGCGGCCGTAAAAGACGCTCGCGCGACAGTAGGAAGCCCTGTGGCTTAACACTTCCGTCCCGGCGATACCGAACGCGCTCGGTAGTATAAACGTACTTTCGTAGGTCTGCCTTCCGCGGGAGGGAGAGAGAAGAATTCTCGGATGCAGCACCACGCGCGCACCTTCGACGCCTTGCGGATGTCGGGAGAGAAAAAAAATCGCGATCCTTTCCTCAAACGAACACACAGAAGCCAGTCTTTTGTTCCTTTATTCCCCCCGCGTTATATCCTTTTTACCGGGCCGTTTCTCCGGCGATATTCGCGAAACGGAGGGGGTGAGAATTTCGGCGAACGATAAACAGATGACATTTCAGGCTCGAACGACCGTCTCGTTCGGCCGTAGACGTTTGCCGCTAATGAAAACCATGCGTCACTTTTTTACTCCCGGTGGTGTGTATCGATTCTGAGAGAGAGAGAGGAGAAGGAGAGGAGAACGAAATATCGCGGACGGGGCTGGAGCGTAGCAATTGCAATCACGTCTCATCGTAAAACGATCGGCTTGCCCCTTTTGTCCGTATCTCTCTCTCTCTCTCTCTCTCTCTCTCTCTCTCTTCCCCCGTTCTGTTTGTTTGTGTCTCACGGTAAATTCAGATTCGCGAGATAAACGTTGGTCGTGCGAAGTAAGTCAAGGAGAGAAACGCCGAGAATGCGAGAGCGACGAGAGGAGCTAGAGAGGGAGAGAGAGAGAGAGAGAGAGAGAGAGATGACAGAAGGAGGGGTGAAAAATAAAAGGGGCGCCTTGCGATTTTAAGAGTCGAGCAACGTATAAATGCCGTTTCGAGAGGGTGGGGTGATTCGAACGAATGAAAAAATTCCAAAGAGGCGGGTGGCTATAAAAAAAAACGCTCCGATGACACGAACCGTGTCGTTCTCTCAAATCCCATAGGATGATTCTTCGAGTTATCAAGTCGAAGTCTCTCATCCAGCGACTCGGACACGTCAGTCGAGTAAACTTTTTTAGTTGGAAATTTAAAAAAAAAACTCGCACAAGAATTCCTGGACAAAAATAAAAATAGATGAGATTGATCCCTCTAATTGATCGCGAACTAGTGAAAAGGGCCAAGAGAGGGGCTAAGAAAAAGAGAGACTTCGATATCTCGTACTCGATTGCTCCTCGGGTCGATATATCGTTCGGTGTCGAGGAAGAACGAGAGAAAGAGAGACTGCGCTATCGCGAATCTTCGTCTTCCTGCGATTTGTCCGAGGCGTCGACGAAACGTGATAAATTAACGCCTCGCATAGCAAGAGGAAAGAAGAGCGAAAGAGAGAGAGAGAGAGGCCCATCTTGTTGGCTCGGGGTTTTAGTATCCATCCAATCTATAAACGTTCCTCTTGCTTTGCGGCACTTTTTATCATCTCGTTTTTCTATCCACGATGACCACTCGATAAAAAATAATTTAAGAACGCTCGAAACTAGTTTCAAATCGATACGGAGCTTCGTTTATTTTCGTATTTCGCCAGGGAGTAATTACCGCGTTATAAACTGCTCCAAAATTGTGAAATTTTTTAAAAATACGACCAAAGAGATCGCTCTTTCGTAATATCTTTTCTAAAAATAATGCAGTTCGACTAAACGAACAATGTCACTCCGAACGCGATTTGTCATTCGTCCAATTAGTGGACTCCGAAAAAAATTGAGTCGCCCTGTAACGGGAATTGCTCGCGAAACGATTTTCCTGAGATATGAGGACTGGAAAATGAACGCGAAAAAGCGCACGCTTTGGAAAATATGGGAAGTTTTCGTCGGTTGATGAATGGAATTGGCATTCCTTGACGTGCTTTCCGAGTCGACTCCGTAGGAGGTAGTGGAGTGAGTTTACAACACTCACGTGGCACCGAACTTTAGTAAGTCGGTGGTTGCTTCTCCCTTACAATTAACTTCCGCAGTTAAGATTAATCTCTCGAGCAAGAGCAGGAAAAATAGAGGAATTTTCAGATTTTATCGATATCGCTATCGATTACACACAAGTAGCAATAAATTATTTTTAGTGCATCAGAATAAAAAATTAGTCAAAGAAAATTTTATTTTCGTTACGAGGCGCCACATGGCTTCATAGCTCGCGAGTGAAATGAGTTTCCAATGGCGAGACGAGGGCGGAATTAAATGTTTGATTGGATCACGCGAAAGAGTCTATTTATCCGAAAGCGTGAGGGTTCGGCTGGGCGTGCGAATATATAACGCTTCCCCTATCGACCTCTCGGTTTTCTATCCTTCCGAGAGCTCGCTGCCTTCCTTTGCAAACATTTGTTCAATTTTCGTCTCGCCCCGTCTACCGATATGTGTTACTACCCTTATATGTATACAGGTATATTTTACGAGGAGCGAGTTCGACCCGGCTAATTGTTTAATTGATACTTCGAGATATCCAGGAATGAAACAGAAAAGTTACCAGTAAAACTCGTTCGAATGTGTCGAGTACACACACATAAACGCTCCTAACTATTCGCGCTCACGCGTGAAGTTTCGCTGATCGAGAACGCTCGCGATTCGAGCCCGTAACGTTAATTTGTCGAAAAACCGTCGGAGGGGGGTGTAAGAATATAGAAATAGCGTGCTCGCGTGTACGCGCGAGCTGGCGCGTCGGTTTTCGTGGGTGTCGAAAATGTATACGAAGGAGAATTACTACCGGATGAAGAGGAATTCACGCGGCTTCGTCGAAAACGCGAGGGAGCCGGGCGGAGGGTGAGGGCCCCTGAATGAGACCGGTTGAATTATACTTGTATGATTCATTAATATGTCTCGCTCGACAAAACAATAAGCGAATTACCATATAAACCGAACGTGAATCCAGATATCTTTATTTCCTTTTTATCTCTTTTTATTTCAATGAATGATTTTTTCGAAAAACGTGTAAAAATGAAACTAGGCAACAAACTTTGAAAACGAACGGCTCAAGTTAAAAATTGAGAGCGAAATACGAATATTCGAGGGAAGTTACCGGTAGTTTGTTCGGTTGTCATCCGTGATGAAGATTTCAAAGTGACACTTGGCCGAACTTCTCGTCAGATTCCGAAATAGCAGACACGCAATATCTCCCGGCGCGAAAAGAGCCGCATACATAGAGAGCCACGAAAGCGAATTGTCTCGTTGCGCATTCCTGCGCCATCCGTTCCTTTTTTTACGATTTCGAACGCGCCCCATCCAATCGCGAAAGAATCGCTTTTATTATCATTCAAAACGAACGCGAGAGATTTTTGAGGTAGACGATATTGCCATCTCTCTCTCTCTCTCTTTCTCTCACTCTCCCGGCTTTTATTGCGCGTTTCTTCTCGAGTTTTCGCAGCGAGGAAGAGGCGCGTGCCGCGTCCGATCGATATGGAATACGAAGGAAAAAATTCATTTAAATAACGATTCCGACGTACTGGCATGGAAATTTTCCCTTTAAAGGGAGGCAAGGCAACTATTGACGATTCGAGTTAACGATCGGGGACAATGCGGAAGGAGTCCGTCCTTTTTTCACCGCGATCTACATGTCACATGTATACGGGCCCACGATCGAAAGAAAATTATCCATTTAAGAGGTAGAAAATGCCGTAACGAGCCTCATTGAGACACGATGATTCCAAGAGCGCAGTCCAAGATTACCCTGCCATCTTTTCTCCGCTCTCGTTTCGATGTTTAACGATCCACGCGCAGCCATCTCTCTCTCTCTCTCTATCTTGCGCTCTCCCTCGGAATCTCGAGAAGGAAAAACTGTCTGAAAAGAACCTCCGGATGAATATCGATAACACGACGAGTCGGAACGCGGAACTCGTTAAGTCCCGGGCGACGAGAGGTTGAAAAAAATCGCGCCGGTCGGAAGGTCGATGTCTTTCGTGCAAACGCGATTCGCGTGCTCGCACATACGACGAGAGAGAGAGAGAGGGGGGGGGAGAGTGCCGCGCCCCACGAGAGGAAGCCGAGTTATACTCGCGAGAGAGTGCAACCCCGACCCTGTAATTAACGCGAAACCCGAGCGGCATCGGATATCTCAACCCAGGCGTTAGTTTTGTTGCCGTGCCCTCGTCGGGGCCTGCGGGATAACGAAGACGCGCCTTTGCAACGGCGTGACGTTGCACGCGATAATCATCGAACTCGAGGAGAGGTGCCATAGCACGGGGAGATACAAAACGTGGAAAAATCTCGCGCGTTTCGGTCGCGCATTCCCACATTTTACCCCGACGTAAATATTTGTTCGAATTATCGATTTTCCGATAAATATAGTGCAGATTACACTGGAATCAAAAGTTTGTCAACATGTAAATTTAGATGTTACAGTTACTCTGACCAGTAATTCGCATACTTTTTCAACGCTCGACAAATTTTTATCTGAATGTTTTAACCGGAAATAAATAATCGTGCGTATCGACAAGGAGGGAATTGAAAATTTAACGAAATTTGTTAAATCTAGAATAGAACAAAACGAGGTAGATCGTTACCGAGGATGAATTCGACTCCGCTGTGTGCGACTTCCATGGGAATCGATCGACGTCCTGCATGCCGGCGCATTAATGGAGACACACCGGTACCACGCACTGTGAAATTAATTGCATTGCCACGTAATATTGACGAGCGCGATAGCTCGAAACGAACGCCGAAGTGGACCCCGTTTTTACGCTAGAACGCTCACGAGCAATAGCCGATTGTTAATAACGTAATACAGCGATTACGATCAAGCCCGATGAATATTCGCTGAAATTTCGCGTATTCTCGGAATAAAAAAATTTTTCTCTTTCTCTCCCCATTTCATATCGACGTTATAGGCGATCTGTGACGACTAATCTCGATGTTTATCCCTCGCGCGTTGTTTGGAGGGGCGAGAAAGAGAGAACTGAAAAGCGTGATTGACGATTGCTGCGCGCTCTGACGTAAACGCTAATGGAGGATCCTAATCGATCGACGACGGTTCGATGAATGGGGAACATTTCCGGAGTGCTCTATAAATCAATTAGAACCACTCGTCGCGCTGAGAACCCATACGTTTTCTTTTTGATCCGTTTCGTCGCCCCGAGACGAATTCTCCCTTCTCGAAACAATTTCAAACGCGATTCAGAGATCAGTCGAGAAAAATTCATACGCGTTTTCCGGGTTTGACGTTTGACGTTACGTACGAGAGACGGTTTAAGCGCGGACTTGCATAAATAACGTCGCGCCAGCGTCGAGCGTACGTTCGAGGGAGAGGAAGGGAAGACGAAAGTGTAATTAGAAATCCGGAGACAGTCGGAATCGTTGCCAAGAGGAATCCGCTCTCGCAAAACTTTGATAGAATTTGCAGGAAAACTGGCGTGCCGCGCTCTCTCGAGTAATTCGACCTTTGCGGCCCAGGCCCATGTACATATAACACGCGAGAACTATTTCGAAATTCAAACAGCCCGGTGGATTATCGTTTTACGCTCGGATCATCGCTCGATTCGAATTCCAGTCGGATAGACCTCGAGAAAGATATCGATTATCGCGAAAAAATGCTCCGAGTCTGTAATATAATCTTCCAGCCGAGGATATACACCGTCCGCGAACTACCGAGCGTCAAACCGCCAGAAGACACTGCATTATTCATGTTCGAGACTGTATAACAAAGGCAGTCCCTGTCGGAGTAATTTACGTTCCCCCTCCCTCCCCACCGGCTGACCCGAATCACTCTTGCACTTTTGGCATCTCATTAAGTATTGCTGATCATAAATGCGTGACCACTGTCTCTCTACGTATGTAGCTGTACGGTAAATATTTCCGTGAGCCAGTTGGAAGTATACTTAAACTTGAATCGAATGATGAATGTTGATACACATATGTCACTGAGAATGACAATTTGTTAAATTATTGAACAAAAAATTTGTTTCAATTGAAGATTCGTTATTTTTTTAAAATGAATATTAAACAGTTTCGATAAATTTTGATTTAAATCTTACGAAATGAATGATTTTTTTCTTTCGTATGTTCTAGGCGATGAAGATGAGCAAGGTGGGCAACCAGACGAACTCTCAGGACCCACAGGCTGTGAATTCCCGGGTTTTCGTCGGGAATCTAAACACGTTTCAGTGCAGCAAGACCGATGTCGAGCGAATGTTTCAGCGCTACGGACGGCTAGCTGGTATGTTTTAGTGGCTGAAGCGAATAAAAATTCGGAACCACGTGGCGCGTGTCACGGTCCACGAGTTGATGTCTCAGGCCGTCACGTTCGCTGGATTACTTTTCCAGGAATAAAACACGAGGAAATTCGCATATCTCGTTTCGAGAAAAGAAGGTCAATTAGAAGAGCTTTGTGAAGGCTCGAGTCAAAATATGACAAAACTGTAACATTTTTTTGAATATTTCAAATTGTAATAACCTTGTGTATGATGTATAATTGGATTATACTTTTTGTCGTTTCGAGAATAATTACGAGTTACGAGTTTTATTTTTTGACTCGAGCAGCTTTACTCGGACGAATCGATGTTTTGTCCTGGCTAAGTGCTTCCAGAATTACGTAACGCTCGACAATTATGTGCACCGGTACATAATGTACATCAGTTTAAAAGAGACCAGACCCTTTCCGAGAGTCACCGGAGCTTCTTTTTAATAAAAACTCGTGCCGCTCCGTTACCTTCGAGTGGCTACCGTCGAGCATTCACTTCTCGACTCGATCCGTCGATTCGAAAAACAAAAACGTAATTAAAACAAACGAATGAGAGGGAGAGCGAGAGGTAGGGAGAAAAAGAGAAATAAAAAAAAGCGGGTAGCGATGAAATTACCATTCCTGGATCGAACGAAGCGAGATCTCGTCCGGTCGTAAAATATAATGCAACTCGCCATTTATTGTTGCCCGCGGTCTATATCTGTATATACAGCGAATGAAATAATAACGCGATATCGAGTGAAGCGGAGGGAAAAAAGGTTAGCCGCGGGCGAGATAAATGACCGGCGCGTATTTAACAGTGCAGGGCCACCGCCTCATATACTGCGTAATATTATTTATAAATCTCGTAGGACGGGGGAGGAGGGCAGAGTCGACGGGGGAAAAAAATCACTCGATTCTGGGAACTCGACGATTAATCGTGGCCGAAAGTTACCTCTCCCCCGCTCTTCGCGGTCGATTCCACTCGGAAGAAATCTCTCTCATTCTCTCGCTCTCTCACTCGGCAACGCAATTTGCGCTATGATAGCTTCTTCGACCTTCGCTAACTTCGTTGGGGTTACGTCGTGAAGGCCTCCTCCTCTTGTATTTGCGCTAACCTCGTTAGGAGTTATATCGATGATAGAGTCGGAGCTCGGACGCCGGTGGGGGCCCAAGAACTTGATTTTCCACGGATACGCGGTTTCTTTCTCGAGAGAGCGAACAAGTTCGATTACCGCGACTAGACGCACTCGACCAACTCGCGTTACGGGACGTTGTAAAATTTTATAAACGCACAATTCGCGCTGAACCCTCACCTCGCGAAAAAATAACGGATATTGTTGGATTAAGGAGACGCTCGAATGCGCGACCGAAATTATGAAATATTGACCGGAACGTCTATTATTTAAAACGTACGAGTTCTCCAATATCGAATAATTTGTAATAAAAATTCGTTGAAGCTACTCAATATTTAGTTGAAAATATAAAAATATTTTGTTCGTTGGAATAAATGATCATTTTTCGACAAATATTTGGTTGAATTCACATGACATTTTTTTGAATTTATGCAAATAAATATTAGGTAAATTCACCAATTAAAAAGAATTTAAAAAAATGTTAAAAAATATATAATTATATTCAAATTACCTGGCCTGTAGTTTATGGATTGCCCTCTTCGTCCAGAAGCTTAATGAAGTGTAACTAGACTAAGAATATGAGATTTCGAAAAACTTTCTCGCAAGTCATCGCGGGAACCAGGTACTATAAGTGTTACCCCGAAATTTTGACAAAAATTTTTTCACCGGAAGGAGTTGTACAAATAGCACCTGGGACCCGCTGAGACTTGCGAGAAAGTTTTTCGAAATCTCATATTCTTGGCCAGTTACACTTTATTGAGCTTCTGGACAACCAGAGCAATCCATAAACTACAGGCCAGAATATTTTATTTAAATATTCTTTTGACACTGAAAATAAATGCTACTTAACATTCATTTGAAAGTATCAAATGAACATTTTGCTCGATTTTGCTTTATTAGTCAGAATAACGTTTGAACGTATGAAGATTCAACAAATTTTTATTTTCAGTGCAATAACTGTCACTCTAATCGAGCGTCTAGTTTTTCCGCTAAACAGTCCAAAAACCGAACGAGCCATCTCCCTCATCGAAATTCGAGTTAGAAAGAGTTATCTCGTTATCGCGGTCGTTTAACCAACGTCGGGGAATTATCGAGTCGACTCTCGATTGATGGTGCTTATTAAAATTCTCGCATCGAAGCGACGTTAATGCACGGAAGAGTATATACGAGGAATTCCTCGGATAATTAGAATGTATAGTGCTATATATACTAGCTGCGAAGGAGTAATTTTAACCGTGGAAACTTCGCTCGGTGTTCTCGTGTACTTGTTTCCAAAGTCGAGGCAGAGAGAGAGAGAGAGAGAGAGAGAGAGAGAGACAGAGAAAGGGAGAGAGGGAGGGTGAGAGTGACGGCAAAGGGATGTAAAGGAGAGGCCAGGGGGGTGCAGGGGGTGGCGCACGCGATAGAGAGTGAAACACGGGCAACGATAATTCACAACGCGCCGGACGCGCTCTTTGAATCCGCGGAAGCTTCGGAGACGAAGGCTGCGACCTGCCGATAAACAGCTTACTTTCCGCTGGAGGCTTTCTCTCGTTCGAGACAATGCACCGAATGGACTTCGATTCCTCTCTCTCTCTCTCTCTCTCTCTCTCTCTCTCTCTGCGCGACTTTTCAGAGGAATTAACCCCTTCGACTGCTTCCTTTCTGTCTCCTCATTGGCCGAGCCTCGACGAGAGGAGAGATAATCAATCCGGCCAAAAAATGATACCGGAGATGATATATATAGGACTCGTTATATCGAGCCCAGAGGCAATTGCGTGCCGTATATATACACAAACTGTCCGCAGTTTTTCGCGTTGATAGCGTGACGGTACGCATTAAACGAGGCGTTTTACTGCCTCGAGTAAATCATGCCTAATGACGGTATCAACGATTTCGTATTTAACATTTCGCCGTACCGATTTCTACGCTATCTCTCATTTCTCGTCGAGGGGCACAACGAATGGATATCTGTGAATGCGATCGTGTGTGTGTGTGTAATCTATATATTTGTATAACGAAAACACGCCGATACGGATCCGAACGCGATAATAGCGAGCGCCCGGCTAGCTGCAATTTCATAAATGGAACCCGATCTCTCTCGGATGCGTTTTACGAGTACGATTCCGTTGTCGTTGTCGACGCGCGGCCCGGTTTACGAGCCATCGCGATAGCGGGCTATCGTTAACGAGCATACGCCCACAACGTCGCGCGCTCGTCTTAATGGAAAAACGATGTACCCGCGAAGCCTTTTGTCCGTTTCTTCCCCGCGAAACCCACGGGAGTCGAAAATACTCTCGCCTACCCTTGACCTCGAGTCGGTCTCCGATTTTCTGCCTCCCGATTTAAAATTAGGTTAACCCAGATCGGGACGTTCCTTATCCGAAGACTAAATCAGGGGAATGTTTCCATATATTCGCTTTAAAAAATTGGAAGAAGCTCCAGAAAAGCACACCGAGGGTAAAATTTCGTTAAACCAATTAAATTCTGCTAGAACAATATTTTATAAAATGAAGAGAATATTTTGACTGGAAAATATTGGTTGACCTAACAACTGTTTTGTTGAACTGAAGGATTATTAACCAACAGTAAAAATAGAAATGTACATATTATTAGTTTAAAAAAATATTTTTCTCAGTGTATATAACTCAGTGTGTAACTTCTACTTCCTCTAATTTTTTGAGGAGTGTATATTTCGATTCTCATCCTAATTCACACACATATCGTTGGTTCAAAACTAACTCACTCTATCCGCAAAGTGGTTCCTCCCCTCTTTCCATAGCTCGATAATGGATACTCTATAGATATAGGAAAAAATTGAAAAAAAAGAGAGAAGAGAATAATTTAATAGACCTCTCGAGCATCGTGTTGCGTGGTGCGCGATCGAATAACGCTTTGGTGTTATTTACCCTCAACTCTGCGTTATATCTTTTATATAACTATATTTCTCTCTCTCTCTCTCTCTCTCTCTCTCTCTCTCGATTCGTTTTCCAGCCAAATTTCGCGGGTTATTATTCGGGGATAAATTGCATCCGGGGGTCTTCGCTATTTTTACAAAGATCGGCAAGACTCGCGGCTATTTCGACGAGATCGAATTACAAGTCCCGCTTAACGAAGAGAATTACACGGGCATAAATCGCGAATGGAACGAGAATTCGCTACGCGCGCGTTGATAAACGCATTCGGGATTCGTATTCGCCCGCACGACGTTTTAATTTGCTAATTTGGTTTACGAATACGCGAGAGCATAACCCTAATGACGTTCGTGCTGAATACGCGATATCGCGTAAAATTTGCCGTCATTCGTGGATAACGAGTCGGATTGATTGACGAACGAGCTAGCGTTACGAATGCCAAAAGATATCTGTTATCAATTGATATGGCGATTGCTCATTCTCTTTGAGGTCTTTTCATCGATCGTCACGCGATTTTTGCCTGGCGCTCGTACTTTAATTGGGGTGAGAATAACACTGAAAAAATAATCGAGGGAAAAAAATGATCGATACAAATATTTGGGGTGAAATTTTTAAAATGTTTTAATTCGTTGATATCGTTACTCTCTCTCTCTCTCTCTCTCTCTCTCTCTCGCTCTGTATTATTAAACGCGAGTTAACATCTACGTGGCATAATGTAATCCGGCTCATTGCAAGAGCGTGTAATTTATTCAAACGACGAGGGACGAGAGGGGTGGCTGTATGACATCGCGAATCACCTGCGATCACGCCGAACGCGAATCTAACATCCCCCGGAACAAGCCGAGCTCGATACACGAGTCGTTAGAACGACCCAACGTTCGGACGATTATCTAGAATCTTTCGGGAACATCTCGAACACACACGATTTTTTATGATCTATTCTGAGATTGTGCCGGAGCAATTTCTGGAACGACTCGGAGGGAAAAGGTAAATGCCCAACAGGAGATTATCATATACAAAGGGCAAATCCTCGCAAAGCTATATTCGTACATTATTCTCCATCCCCCCTCCACGTCTTCAGACGTTCGACTAACGTATGCATTCTTAAATCAGACGAGATGCACTTTGCAGTTCGAGAGCTGCAAAGCCGTTGATTATGCGACTCGCGCTTAACAATTTTCCGGGTTTCACGGGGAATTCTCTCGCGGGGTGTACACACGTATATTATTATTTTACCGAGTCGCTGGCCATTGTACATTATTGGCTTTCAACAACGCGATTCCATTATCAAACGTTGAAAACGCGTATTATTTTTGCGAACGATAATAAAATCATCGAAAAACCTCGCTGTCCACTCGTACGGCGAATTAATTAAAACATTCGAGCCGGCCCCGGTGTTTCGCGTACGAACGAAAAAAAAAAGAAACAAATATGTATATAGACGCGTATAGAACCGAGGAATAACCGCTTTCATTGAAACGTCATTATTCATACGCTGTTTCAGGTATCTCCATGCACAAAGGATACGCTTTCGTGCAATTCACGAATCCTTTTGACGCGCGCAGCGCTTGCCTCGGCGAAGATGGTCGCACCGTGCTCAGTCAGATTCTGGGTAAGTAATTGCACAGCCGTACGTTAAAATTCCCGCCCAGGAAAAATTTATCGGCCCGAGAAATTCGGGAATCGAGACGACTTCAGTCCGAGCGAGTCGGTTGGAAATTAAAATTGCGAACTTTGTTAATTTCTAAAAAAAAATACTGAAAAACTATTCGAAAAATCTGTTTTCTAGAATTCCCGACAGTTTTAATTTTCAACCGTAAAATCGACGAGACGACGAGTGACTCAATTTGCGACACGCGACTCGCGCTCGCATTAAAATTGCACCAGAAGGGCATACCGAACGGGGAATGGTGAGAGGGGCTGAGGATTGGACTTTACGGGCTCGCGTTCGGCAAATCGGATTACCGGTCGAATTCCAAGGGCGAATATTGCCGAGTCTTGAGAGACGCGAAACTACGAACGCAGCCCCAACCCCCCTCTTAACACCCCGCGCTCCCTTTTGCGTTTCCGCGCGGAATCCGTTAAGGTCCCCGGGTGTTAGCCGAGCAGAATGAGATCTAGTCGGTCCCCCGAAAGCCGAGCGCTCCGTCATCGACGCGTGGCCATTAGTTTAAAGCTCGAGTCCTTCCCTCTCGCCTTCTCATTCAGCGTATTCACCCTCGAGCGTTTAATAAACCCTCTAACCCCCCTCCACTCCCCCTCGCATATAGGTCAACCTATTGACTCCCCAAGATTACCAGTTTGCGGCCCAATAATTGCTCGGGATAGCCAGCCAACCAATTCTTTTCCTCGATTGCGCAAACTCGTGTGTACTTTATCAGCGAGATTTCGGCGCGGCGCATCAAAATACGATAGCGTGTCTGATAATGGGATAGGGAATGCGCCTAGAGAACTTGAAATTAGTTGTGTATGTATCGCAGAGAGAGAGAGAGAGAGAGAGAGAGAGAGAGAGAGAGAGAGAGGAGTGTATATACGAGTAATGGTTGTCGGGGCGAATTCGCGTCAGCTCGGTTCTTGTTTGTCGTATTTCAGACGCGAGTGTACAAACAAATACACACACACACGAACTCGCACAAAGGCTCGTACACATTTCAAACGGCATAATCGCGTGTAGACGAATAAACGGGAGATGACATCGTTGAGCCAGATTCTAGCGAGGTGTAGACGGTAATTGTCGCGCGATAAATTTTATCGCGCCGGATGGAAAAAAGAGGGCTGTCAATTTCAGCGTCGGGACTGCCCTCTGGGTAAAAACCGAGCGAAGAAAGAAATATAATTTCATTTTTCGCGTAGTCAAAGCGAACGGAGCGCACGAAGAAAAAGTCTGGCTTAGTGCCTGAAATTTCATAAATTAATTGCTAAACTCGTGAAGGATTTCCGAAAAGAGAAGTAGCGCGGGAAATAGAGCGAGTGGAAAAAGTGAGAGTCTCGTCGTGAAGGAGAGAGAGGAGAAACTGGATAAGAGGAAGAGAGAGGGATGGGGGAGAAAAACGGAGCTCGGGGGGGTTTTGCTCGTTTTTCCGTAGAACGCACGGTCGGAATTGGGCTCGGAATCCCGCGGTCGTTGAGGCGAGATGGGTTAACCCCGAAAATAGAACGGCAGCGACAGAGCCGTCCGCCCGTTGCTGGGCCTCGCGCAGGACGATAGTAGTACAAGCCAGTATACAGCAGCCGGTAAGACAAACACAGCTTGAGAACGGCGTAGCCATTTCGCGATACACGCATCTGTATATCTCGCTTCCTCTCTCGGCTTGTCCCACACGGCTCTACTTCTGTTCTGGTAATGCTATTGCTCGCGTTGCTCGTATTGTTCCTACACCGACAGGGCTATCTTTCTTTTTCCTCTCCCTCTGTCTCTCTCTTCTTGTTATTCCCCTTTCGTCTCACTTCTGATTCGCGTCTCGTTCTTTCCTTTCTTTCTCGACTCGCACGTATCGAGCCCATGGAAGAGCCGAAAAGAGAGACCGAGAGAGAAATGGGGGAGGAATAAGGATCGAGCCAAGAGAGAATAAGAGAAGTCGAATCGAAGAAATAGGGGAGAACACGAGCGGATCGAGATGAGAGAATAAAAGA
>NCVS01001753.1:85573-98755 GCA_003055095.1 Goniozus legneri | reverse complement strand
AAGTCCCGATCTTACCGGCAACAAAATACCCTTCTTCGAATCGATTCTTTCTCGTACGGGAAGTTATCCGATCGCGGTGTAATTGAAACCGATATAGGAGTGCTCTCTCGAGGCAATAAAAAACATATTCTCGCAATTGCACTACACGTTCTACTTACGTCCGGATTTTCTCCTTTTATTAAATACTCTGAACTTTACAAGATCCGAAATGTCGAGAGTTGAACTACTCCGAAGCTATCGACATTTACTCAATGAAAATCAATAGTCTTGTAATTTCGTTACTACAACTAGTGTGGTTATAAATTTATTACAAAATTCTGCTATACCCCCACTTGACCTGTCAATTTTCAATGTACGGATGTGAAATAAATTTTCGAATATCGAAACTCACTCCGGGAGTCGTCACAATGAAAACGCCATCGACTGCTTGAAAGATTCAACGGAGGGGTAATTCGGGCGATCGAGGGGTTGGGAGGGGAGAGGGGATGCGATAGATCCGTTGCTCTCTTATTCTAGAAAGCTGCATCGGTGACTCCCGACGAGAGGGAATGACGTTTCGCGCAATCGGATGAAGAACGGATATTCCGCTTGGCCTTCATAGCGAGGAGGGGATAGGTGTTATTCTATATTTATTTACCGAAAGAAAAGAGAGAGAGAGAGAGAGAGAGAGAGAGAGAGAGAGAGAGAGAGAGCTTATACCTTATGCCGGTGTTATCTTTCACCGCTGTCCGAAGAAAGAGAGGTTTATAGCCCCGCAACTCGTATCTCCTCGCGCAAATACTTCGAGATACTGTTTCCTTGCCAATAAACTCTCTCTTTCTCTCTCCCTCTTCTCCCTCGAGTACCTTCCTTATTTCATACGTCTGTCGCGTTCGGTTCCGCGAAAATCCCGCGAAAATCCATATAATTCTCGTCCTGTCGAACGGAAAATGGTCCCGGAAAAACGGCAGACTGGAAAAAGACGAGATTCTCCGCGTTTCAAGTATCACGCATGCATGTAGACGGACCCTTCCGGAATGCGGCCGCGGGTACAAATTGCGGCCATTACTCTTGCGCCCGGTTTTCACTCCCTCCCCCCTCCCTGCCCTCTCCCCTCGACTCTCGCAACGCAAACCATTGTGTATGAAATGATTATGGCGCGCGGTATGAGGTCGCGAGGTCGCGCCCCCGAGCCGTACGTCACTTAGATTGGCCGCGCCGAGAGCGTTGGCAGTTACAAAAGGCGCGAATGCGCGAGGGTGTCGAGGGATAAGTGCGAGAGAGAGAGGGAGAGAGCTTGACACCTGCCGCGAGAATCCCGCCACCGCGCACGTGAAAAAATAGCGTACAACGACGTCGAGTCACGCGAGCTAGATTTTTTCTTCCTCCAGAGAATTTCTCTTCAATCGCATTAATCGAAATGCCCCTGCAGAATCGATCGTATCGATTCATTATATTTTAACGCAATTTTATACCGGAAAGGCCATTTCAGTTCGCTGACTCCGAGATTATCGTGCCGGTGGTTATCGATAACGGTCCCACCAAATGTCGTACATATCGACTGCGAAAAGCCTCCGGGGCAAAAACCCATAGAGATGAAAAATGTTGAGAAACTCTTAAAAAACTCGACCGTTGTAATTTCTGAAAAATAGCTAAAAAATTACAGCAAACTTTACCAAAAAATCGCGGAACGACATTTATCCGAAGTTGTTACACCAGAAACGTTCTACCGAAAATTTCTGTTTCGATATCGATATTACATCGAATATTTTTTTTCTATCAGCGACATTCACCTCGATGTTTACGAGGCGGGTCCGGGAGTATTCGTGTTCACGTTGCGGAGATTTAGGTGGGTCGAGTGCGTTGGAATCGCTTTGCCGAGTTTCCTGGCGCAAATCGTGCGCACGCTCGTCTACAGGAGTATTCGCTGGTATAAACTTTACTCCGGGGATCTATAGAGAGAGAGAGAGAGAGAGAGAGAGGGAGAGAGAGAGGGTGGGAGTCCGATACTTAATAAGACCGTTAAAGAGGCCGAGCGTGGAAACCCCCGTTGCGAGAGGCGAGGGCATTCAAACGGGCCGCGTCAGCAGTCGAGTATTTCGGCCCTTCTTAACCCTCCTTTATACCATCCACCCTCTCTCTCTCTCTCTTTCCTCAAGCCGCACGCTCAGTCAAACAAATCTCCGTCAATGGGGTTAAATAGCCCGCCAGGTATTACCTCCGGCTAATTAAAAATAAGACTCCACCCCGCGAGAACTCTCGCCCTCGACCAAAATGTTCGTGTAATATCACCGGCTCCCCGACTATTCTACGGGTTAAACGCGAATCTAAATTTCCCAAATACGCAATTCCGCCACGCGCGCTATTACGCGGCCCAGCGGGGCGTTAAAAATAACGGCGACACGCAATGCGTGAAATTCATAACAAATTCGAGGAGCCCATCTCGCGACTTAACCGCGATAATTAATGGGGCTTTTACGAAATTAAAATATTCGAAATATTTTCGCGGATTACAGCGCGTAGCGGGCTCTCCTCTCTATTCCGGGAAAGTCGTAACGCTATTCTCGTTGTATTTCCGTGCGACAAAACTGTTTTCGCTCGAGCTCGCGAGTTTCCAGTAAAATTGCGATTACTCGAATCCGCGATTGTTAATTGAGCACTCGGGCGTGTCGCGATTCGAGGGAATATAACAGTTGAGCGGCAGAATCCAACTTTGGCGTATCAACTTTTGGTTTTCGAATTCAAACGGCAGAAAAACTTTCTTTCCTTCTCCCTGAGAATTTTCCGAAATCTAGTGACGAAAGTCCGCGAACTCTCTCGCGAGGGAGGATTTTCTTTTTCGCTCTCGCGAGAGATTTATTTTATCGTGACATCGTGACATAGCGCACCCGGACACGAGAGTCGGGCTGCGGAAACAATAACAACAATACGGGCCGAGCCGTACGCTCCAACACATCCCACACGTATGTGTGCTCGTATACGTACGTCTCTCTCTCTCTCTCTTTCAGCGGGGGAAAGAGAGAGAGAGATACTCCCACAATTCGTGGACAAAACAACGGCGCAAGTACAGCTCGCGGTCGAGTTATTTAAAATATTCTGAATAAACACAAGCGCAGCCGACGCGGAAGACCGTAGTACGTTATTATGACGCAGCAATCGATTTGATACGGCGTATCGTATCGATAAACCGCAAACAACCCGATGTCGCTAATTAGTTACAAACAAGGTTCTAGCCAAATTTTGATAGATAGAACGTGTAACAACAAGTTGGTGTACAATGCGAAGGGAGTTTGAAATTTTTCTATACGAGTATCGAAATTACGTTGAACCCTGTCACTCTAATACTTCTAATTATTCATTAATTAGTTGTATATTGGAAAAAAATGTTGAACGAATCAAATATGCAATCTGTGTGAAAAATTTGTTGATTAATTTAACAATTATTTTTCCCAGTGCATAGAAATCCTAGCTAAATTTTATAAATAAGCATTTACTCCAAAAAATGTTCCGAAACAACGTTCTCCTACTCTGATATCAAAATTAAATCGATCCCGAGATCTCGTCGACAATCGGAGAAACGGTAATCTCCTCGAACGGGACTCTCATTGAGATTCTTTTGTCGGTCTGGTTTTCATTGTTTAGCTGATGGAAGGTCGAGCAGGAATGATAAAAAAGGAAGTGGGGGGTGCGGAAAAGAAAAGGCTGGAGAGAAAAAAAGAAAATAGGAGCGGGAGGGGTAGAAAAAACCTGGTACTTATTTAGCGGCTAGGCTTTGCGGAGGCGAACGAAGGGGGTGAGTCGTGCAGCGGCAGTCTAGCTTGTTCGCCAGACGGATTGACCAACAACCGGGCGTGTGGTGAGCGCATAAAAGGTTCCCCCACTCCAGCCGGCGCAACGGTGGATACACCACGGGGCTCGAAATGTGGCCGGCGTTCAATACAGTTCACTCGAATGCTTCCGCTTTCAATCCTCTTTTTGCTCTCCTATTCTTCGTTCCTTCATCCCTCTCCCTCTCTCTCTCGTCCTTTCTCGCTCCCGCGGCCGACTTCTCTCGTTCGACTTCTTAGCGATAGCGCACACGCGGGACTCCGCGCGGATGCGCACGATCGAGCATAAACGTAGAAAGAGAAGAAGCGGGGGAACAGTTCGCGAAGAAAAATTAGTCCCGGCGTGTAGGCGGGATGTTCTCTCGGGTTCGCATTACACAGCTCTCTCTTTCTCTCTCTCGCTTCTCTCGGTTGCTTTTCGATGTTCAACGGCTCGAGAAGCGAAAAAAGGGAGGAAACCGATGGGAAGAATTCAAGCAAATTAACTCTATTTATAGCGCCAGTCATTTGTTCCTTCATAGCGAGCGCAAGAGGGAAAAGTTGAGAACTCGGGTAACGCTGAAGCGAACGGAGGGAATACGCCGGGGGAAATTTCGATCTGGAAAAAGTGGAAAAGCGAGGGAAAACTCGTACTGTAATTCGAGTGTAACGTCACGATTGAGCGATTCGCGCATAAGCGAGAATATTCGACGCGGGACCCTCGTTAATGCCGCGTCGTCCATCGGTGTCGACGCGCGTCCGGTATTTCGAGGATGACACGGGTTAACGCACTCGCATGCGAGCCTAGAGTATACCGCATTGCGCTCGGGAAGGCGAATAAGTCGATATGTGGAAATATCGAACCCTGAAATTGAATAATTGAAATCGAACCCCTCGACAAGTTTGTGCACCGAGCAAACTCACCGATTGCTCTAGTTTTTTAGATTAAATTCGTTGCACTCGACACGAAAAACTCGAGTATCGCTTTCAATTTTAAATTTGATAAAAATTAAATTTTCTTGAATCGATTCCTCTTAGTCTCCTCTTTCGCATTATCGACTGCGGTTTTTCTTCTTTTAGGGAAGATTTAAAGAGTAAAAAACATTGACATGAAGTCTCAACTGGATGTATAAATAACGTAGGTGCAATTAAATAGCGATGCGGCAGGAAAGAAGCGTAGAGTCGAGAAAGAAGATAAGCGAGAGGGAGGATAAAGAGTTGTCGTGTCGCGGGCTAATAGCGTCCCGTGTGCGTGCGTGCCTGGCCACGATATGCCTGCACTTCGGGAGGGAGGAGCCAGCGAGCCGGGACCGGCTGGTACCGAAAGAGAAACTCGCCCCCGCTCTCTCTCTCTCTCTCTCTATCTATCTCACTCTCGCTCGCTCTGGGCCTCTCCCACGCTCCACGTGTTGCGATAAAACCTCTCCTTGCACTTTGCTGCCAAGTTTTCAACGCGCCAAAATCTCGCGACGCTTCTCTCTCCCGGAAGCGAACGACCAACGAACTCGCTAGACGCGTATCGACGTTTCTTCGTTTGACGTTAACGACGCCGAGACAAGGTTGTCGTGATTTAGGGTTGACGCGAGAGGAAAAGCCAACTCGGCGCTGCGGTGTAATTGGGCTACTCGCCGTGGCGAAATTTACGCGATCGGGTTATTACCTAATACCTCGACAATGTGTCAAGAAATACTTCTGGCTTATTTCTTTCTCTAAAATATTTATGAAATTTTTGTAAAACTAGTACCAAGAATACTAGTGATGTACTTTTACTAAAATTAGAGAAATTAAAATTGACACAACTCGTACACGTGCTACTATTTTAAGTACTGAAAAATAAATTATTATAAACGAAATCTACGAAATGTTTCGAGGATGTTTTATCTCGCGGACCAGACGCTTCGACACCCGGAATCATCCAGAATCTTTTAATTCGTCCAATTTTCTAAGAGGTTACGATATCCCGCGGGATTCTAATATCCTGGTGTCGTAGTTTAATCAGGCCCATCGTAAACCCGACGAGATGTTCCCGGTGGATATTCAAGCGCGATTAACGGCTAATTTCGCGGAATTTTCAGCGCGGAAAGATCACGGTAGGGTAATTGCAGAATCAGAACGACGCGAGGGAGGGACGAGAGGGTAAAGAGAGCGTGCTAACAAAGCGAGGAAGATCGAATTCGAGAACGGTCTCTATCTCGGATCAACTTGGCTCGGGATAATATTGTTTCTTTTAACGCAATTCGCGAATGCCGTTAGCTCTCTGTGTTAATGCACCACTCGGTAGGACTATTTCGAGCTTTTATCACGCGCATTCTAGCGGCTCCGTCCGACGCAACGTCGAAGCGAGATTATAAATAACAAAGACACGGGCGTCATTAGCATCGGATAAATCTCGATGAGACGTTGATTCGTCCGATCGGGTCCCCTCGAAAATATCCGCGCCTCCAGCGGCTTCGTTGCCGTCGCGATGCGCCGTAACGAGCCGACTATATTTACCGTCGATACGACGCAACGCATCTCGCGCTCTCCCAACGGATTAACGACCCGAATTCGATAAATTAAGTCGCGTCCTCGCGACCCAGAAACGCCTCGGCCCGACTATATTTACGCGATTTCGCGTCGAGTGGTTCAACCGAAACGAATATAGAAACCGGGAATCGACGCGTATCGTCGCTACGAGCGGACGGAAATTTCGGGCGACTCGTTAACGCGGGCGCATTGTGACCGCGCGCGTCAAAGTTCGCCAATTTTACGAGCCGGTAACGAGCGTTTGGATGACGTCGAGTTAAATGATCAGTGCGCCACCCGACGTCGCTAATTGGAAATTACTATCCGGAATTCGTTACGAAATCGGTCGAGAATCGAGTTCTCGCTACCCCCCTCCACCCCTCCGGGCCACACCGCCGTCAGAAACACCGTCGCTCGTTTTATTAGCAAGTTTCGCGTGTATGGGTTGAATGAGAGGGATGCGCAAGCGGGGGATGATTATTATGCGACTCGCGTTGTCATATTCCATTAACCGCGTCGGTTACAGAACCCGCTCGCGTCTGTCGTCAACGCCGGTGTTAGTTTCTGCCGCGAACAATTCACAATGCCTCGCTCTTCCCCTCCCCCCTCTCTCTCTCTCTCTCTCTCTCGCGTCACCCTTCAGCCGTTGTAGATGACATCGATACTCTTCCTACTCTCTCTCTCTCTCACTACCGATATCAGCACGAGAAAGTTTCTCGACAGTCAGCTCGCTGATTATTGCCGGCGTATCGGTACGCATTCACGCAGCGGTTAGGAGTTGGGCGTCACCTGGAAAATTCTGCTCCTCTTGTTTGGATTGCGGGATCCCGGAGAACGTCAGTTGGCTGGATCCGAACTTACGAATATATTTGTCTTACTGGCTCCTATTAACATCGAACAAAGAATCGAACATCTTTTGGAGAACATTACCCTCACTCCACCTAGAGGAATTTTTTTGTTTTCAATGAAATTTTCACACCCAACCCTTTGACTCCTCAAAACAATAAAAGGGATAGTTTTAATTTTTCAATAACAGTATTTCAGCTAAAAATAATCAAATTCAATTAATTGATTATTCAAAAACTTGAATCTTTCTCTCTTAAATGATCACCTGATTTGATTTTTAGTCAAACTGAAAAAAAAAGAAAGAATGAATGAATGAATGATGAATTTATGAAGGCGTGTAACGAACTGTCGAGACCTGGACAGACCTTGAAGATCTCACATGCGCGACTTATACGTCCCAGTCGTATTTCGCGTAACCCGAGCTTGTAAATCGAGGCAGCGAGCGCGAGCGAGCGTGCGAGATATCGGGAACTATGCTCGCGTCGCATTAATATGAACGAACCTCGGCGCGGTTACCATTTTGCGTCGGGGGCGCAACCAATCACGATGGTAAATAATAAAATTAGCCGGGCTGACTTCACTCCCCCGGCCTTATCCTGTCATAACATATTTCGCCGCGTCAAGGCCCCGTGGGGGAGAGGGGGGGGGGCTAGGGTAATCTATCCTACTTGGCGGAACCGAGTCACGCTTGCCGCGATAAAGAACGGTTAACCTCTCTCGTTGTTGCCGGCAGTGAGCTCGCTTTTTCATACCCGAGAAGCTACTTTTAATATGAATTCGCGCATACGCCTCTGCTCCTAGGAAATATCTATCGAACGAGGTACAAATTTCCTTTTTGTCCCGCTTTTTCATCGTTGCCAAGTCGAGCAATAATTCTCAAAAGTACGAATTCTTACTTTGTATTGCACGCAAACGAAAAATACACATTTCCAGATGTCGAGGGCGTTAATTATTCCCGGTAACCAGCAACGAGCAATTAAACCGCAAAAAAGGGAAATTAATAACTGTTTGCTAACGCCGAGGCTGCTAAACGGATGCGTCGTCGTATAGCTCGCGCGCTTTATTAATTTGCACCGAGAGTCGTTAGGAGAGGGAGAGAGAAAGCTGGAGGCTGGTGATTTCGGCTGTTATCGCCAACGTTAGCTCCGCAGGCTTGATGAAACGTTAATATCCAGCGAGACACCTCGAAGGACAGCTTTGCCTTTATCAGCGGTGATAAAAATTCGAATCCCCGTTCGTTTCTCTCTTTTGTTGCCGTATTTACACTCTCCAGGGTCATCAAACTCTCCTAACGTTTATTCATCCCCCCCGAACTTTATATTTGCGTTTCGATCCGGCCCGTCCTCGCTCGGGGCCATCGACGTATAACGAACTACCATTGACGCAATTTTTCATTTTTCTCGTTTCCTTTCAGATGTGAACATGGTAGCCGAACCAAAACCACATCAGACCGGCCGGAAACGACAGAACGTGACCAAGACGGGCAACGACTGGTGAGTTCTCCACTCGGTCGAATTTCTACGAAAAAATATTATTCCCGTGATTTTTCCGCCCACCGATAGAAACGAAATTCCATCAACTTTTTCACAAACTGATAAAGCCTATTACGAGGAAAAAATTCCACGATCCTCAGCTCGCTGCACAAAAATATTCCCGAGGATTAAACCGAAACACAATATTCCAGTAACAAAAATTCACTCCGGTTCATTCGACGTTGAAAAAGAGATGGAAAGAGAAAGATTTATACTCCTGGAGCGTTTAGGATGGAATAAAAGGCGAAACTCTCTCGTAGTTCGGGGTATTTGCGAAAGAGCGCGTCACGTTCGTGGCATTACGAATCGTATCGGCCTACATATATATATATATATATACAGCCGGTATTCGTCACAAACCAGGCATAAATCGTCAGGCTGCAAAGTTGCTTTATGCGCGCGGACGTTATCCACTTGGGGACGCGGCTAACACCCGATGAATATCCCCTCGGCTTTCGTCGCGTCAAACAAAACGCGCTAAACTCCACACACAGAGGAGCTCGAGATACGGAGAAAGTCGAGCCACCCCCTTCGGCTTGTTTTACGCGCTCTACGTGATTCGTCGAGTAGAAAAATCTTGCCGGGGGATGACAAATCGAGCGGTCCCGGCGTAGAGGAATATCGACAGTCAATTATCGTGCGTCCAGCTCGACGATCGGGTGGATTCGGGAAATCGAAATCTGCGAACGAAGCACGTCGAAGGACATATTCGCGTGCAGGATCGTCTGGCGTTGCGAATCAAGCGGTTAGCGAGAATATAGGGAGAGAGGGAGAGAGACTAGAAAGGTAGCTTGACGTGGGGGACTTTATAACGTCGAGCGTCACGTCACGAGCGTCGTAGGCATCTCGAAGCACCATTCTCTCGCTCTCTCGCTCTCTCCTGCATCGTCGACGTCCTCGACACCTCTCCAGCTTGTCGGATATTCCGAGTGGTGGCTCAGCCCGGGCGTGAAATCGCGAACCTTCCACATGGAAAACTCGCACGACTATTTCTCTCTCTCTCTCTCTCTCTTTATCCTCTCGTCCTCGACCATCGCACCATCCAAAATTTATTGTCCATCTTAGCAATTATCCTACTAATTTTTCCATCGAATCGCATTTTCCGGGCGAGGAAATTCCGAGTTCGGAAAGACGTTAGATGCAGTATCCGTGTACCAATTGTCTCGCGGAAATTCGGAGGGTGGGTTTCTATAACGTCACGACGACGAAGGCACTTCGACGTGAAAAGCGTTGGCGACGTAGAGAGAGGAAAGAGCAAATAAGCTCGTGCGAGGAAATCAATGAGCTCCATTAATTAGAAAATTTCTCTTTACCGAGAAGTAACGAATGTAAAAAAATGGAAAACGAGAGTGAATAGAAAAGTGGCAGCAACGTGTTTTTCGCGATGTCTGCTCGAGATACCCTAGCGAAAAATGTCGATTCTGTGTACTACCCGCTCTTTTTTTTCCAAGAGTGGACTCCGCGTTCCCGCTTATTTTCTCTCTCCCCGCCTCGCTTGCCTCGCTAAACAGCAAACAATCGCTCGGCGCGACGATTTAGAGGAAAAGCGGCAGCATTTAGACCGATACTAAAACGCTCTGCTCTTTGAGCCGCCTATATTTCGCGGCCATTAAAATATGCGAAAAACACGCTCGCGCGCGCATCAGCCTGAAAGAAACAATATGCACTCCGTGCGCCGGAACGAGCACGAAATTATCTCTAACGCGTGTATTTGATGCGCGACGTGTACGAGTCGCTCTTTTATTCGCACACGCGGAGCGGGAAGAACGAGAATGGAGTTACAGCGAGATAATCGTGGTAGCAAGACGAACGAATCCAGTTCGAATTTACATGTACAGATGCATTTGAAAAAATAAGAGGAAAAGAGGATAATTTTCCTGCCAAAGAATTTTCGCGAAAAAAGCTTTATTCGTGGTTTTGAGAATTTTATAGCTTCTAGTCAATCGAGGAAGAGAAAAATCAAAGAATTTCACGAATTCATCTCTTTCTTCCGTCCCGCGCTCCCAACGCTATCGGTTACTTTATCCAATTGAGTTTAAATCATGCAGCCACGAACTGTCCTCCCTCGTCAGTATATCGCCCGCTCGAATCGATCATCGGCCTCCGCTCGCTTTTAAACCACAGTCGGCGTACATTATTTCCTCGCCCGTGCATAATTCACCGAATCCGGTAAATTCGTACTGGCGTTCGAGATCTTTTTTTTTCCAAATTTCATACACGCGCGAAAGTAGTCGATATTATTTATAAATCGATCCTAACGGATGGACGGCGTCGCGATGACGCGACTCGTTTGGCTAATACGCCGACAAATAATCTGAATATTAATTTTAGAATCTCGCGCGCGTGTCCGATTTAACGAGATACGAAACGGAGCGGGGAGAGCGTGCACGGGAGTCGGAGGGCGTACGGGTAGACGTTTAAAAATTATACTTGCAAACAAGGAACATAATTAACGTCAACGACACGCACAGTTATCCCGACGGTGGCGCGCGTTGTACCGGTCACCTCAAAATTAATCGCCCCCTCGCTCTCCTCGAGGAGCCCCGCCGAAAAAGCTCGCATTTTATCGAAACGGGAGCGACGAATCGTCGATCTCGGACGAGACAGTTGGCTCGAGGGCGCGCGATTACAAAATCTGGAGCGAGCGATCTAAATATCGCGACGAGAATACCGCGTCGAATTCTAATTGCTCCGATCGCTCTTCGAAAGGGATAATCTGGCTTTGAAAGAAATTCTCGCGATGCCGATTCATTACCGTGTATAATTTCCGCCGAGCGAGGCTATATTTTCCCCGGGATATGGCGGTGTAAACCCCTCTCGTATTTTCGTATAAAAAAAAACTCTTGAAATATAAAAGCAAAAATACACAAAAGCCGATTATCCCGGTCTCTTTCTCTCTCTCTCTCTCTCTCTCTCTCTCTCTCTCGCGTGCGCGTGCGCGCAGTCGCCGTCCTCTCTTATGACATTTGTTATCTCGGCGCGAAATCCCTCTAATTTCGCGCCGCTAACGGTATCCCCTCCCGATTCCCGTTTTGCGCTCGCGCATTCCCGATGCGTGCGCGCAAAAGCGGATTATTAATCGGCCAATTTAAATGCGCCTGTGTACGACGAAAGTTTAATTCCGGACTCGTCACGCCCTGCTCGCTCCAAATATTACATATGTATCGTCGTATAACTCCTAGAACGAGAAATTAACGGGGATCGAACAGATTTCGCTTCTACGAACCAAAAAAAGAGACCTGAACTCTTTCGGGAAGCCTGAGTTTGAACTGCTGACTGAGACACTTAATTTCAAACTTGGAAGGGTTAATTCGGGTCTAAACAATAAATTTTACGTTTGAATATAAAAACAGATGAGAATCCTGATTTTTGTCTAAAATCAAGATTTATTCAGTACTTCATTTTGGACGGAATCAGTTCCACACCCAGTCTTTACCTGTTTTTTGAAATTACACGGACTCAGATATACACGCCGCTTGAATTATGCAGTCGAGGGATGGAAATCCTTCCGAGCACGCGACGCTCATCCGAAAAATGCCGTATTACTTTTTATACCGGCAAGTTTCTCGAGGCTGGCATTACACTTAAACCTTAATTTATCAGAATTCACGGTATTGTTCGGCTGGCTGGGGTGGGAAGGACTTTTGAATGGCCCTGTACAGCGCGCGCGTTACGGGTGCCGCCGTCTGCGCGAGCACTTCCATCCTTCTTCTCACTTTGCCCCTCCCGCTTCCTCCTCGCGCTCGCTCTCTCGTCCGCCATCTAACACTAGACATAAATATTAATAAGCATGCGGTGAAATTCACGCTTATCGCGCCACCCGTGAAGATTTACATGAGATAACACGTCTCTTTCTCCACCCCCTCCGCCCCTTTTTCTTGCTATATATATATATATATACATAAATATATATATAAATAGTACATATGCCTAGTGTATATCCAGAAAACATGTCAACATTTACATACGAGAAACGGATAAGCGCCATAGGGGATGAAAGGGGGTGAGAGAGAGAAAGATACTGATCGTTCTGCATTCGTGCGTACCTTTTATCACGGCTGATATCTCTTCGGTCGTGTAACGGTTGTTTGAGCGGCGCACGAACGAAACGCGAAAGAAAGACCGGGGAGAATTGCAGTAGTGAAAAACTCGCAACATAATATCCGACGTTAAGACGTATTGACTGTGAATAAATTATACGAACGGTTCCGTGCCACGCTCGGCTTCTTATTCTTCGTGAACCCGTCACGGTTAGCGAGAATACGCGATGGGAGGAGTTGCGGCTGGTTCGCGCCACTGCCACCCCCCCTTCGCGTTCTTCTCGATACATATTTTTAAATATTAAATAACGTATTTATCACGAGCAAGGGAAAAGGATCGGGTTCGCAAAGAAAAGTGCTTTTCCAATTTTTTTTTTATCAAATTTATGCAACCCTGGTATGCATGAATTATCATTTTTAAATTCAGATTATTCGTTTCTCAAGATCGTTACGTGTACACTCGAGAGGGACTAG
>NCVS01001753.1:75503-85541 GCA_003055095.1 Goniozus legneri | reverse complement strand
AAACGCGAGCCATCGAATCGCGACCATTGATTACATTTCGTCTGCCTCACCTTTCTCGACCGATGCGCGCGCGAATTCACCTCGCCACCCTCTCGGCCCCACCACCCCCTCCTGCAGAGAACGGACAATAGCATTGCGGGTGTACCGCGAACCGCAGCATAACTCGGCAAACCCCTGGCTGCAGGGACCCGGGGTTTGTTGAATAACATTGATTGGCGACATTCGAGCGGTAAATACGAGTTACCCAGGGCACGATAATTCCGCCACCTCTTGTTCTTTCAACGATGCGTCGAGGCACGTGGATCAGAATGCAGATTACAACGGCGCGGGTATTTTCGGTATTGTAGGTCAAGACCGGACGTTCGTTTGTTCGAATTCACTGAAATTCGATTTTAAAATTGTCGAAATTTACTTTCGAAATCTGAGAGCTTTTTTTCGCGAGAATTTTGTTTAAACCGCTTCTCTAGTTTTTCGCGGCCTATACGAACGCGAATTTAGCTAAATTTCAATTCGGTTTTCATCTCTCGCGTAATAAATCTCATAACCAGTGGTAGAAAATTAAATTTGTACCGGCAGTACAAAATTCAAAAGTTGAAAAAAAAAATCTATTTACTGTGGAGGAGAACAATCCTAATCCCTTGAACCCAACTCTGAATACCAAATCAGAGCGTCCGTATCCCTCAGGAGCCCCCGAGAGCCCGAAAAAGCTTAATGAGAATAATTACTGTACCGTTCCACAAACAAGAACAAATTCGAGCCCGGAAGGTCTCAAATCGACGCAGAAGCCGTAATTGTTGAATCCACATGGCCCAACAGTGTCAACAGTTTACTTATTCGCACAGCCCGTTAGCGTTTTATTCGATGTGTTTCAGAGGTTGTGGGGAGAAGGGGTGGGGGGCAAAATCGGAATCGATGGTCGACTTCTGACAGGCCGGACGCGCAACATGTCGAACAATATTGTTACTCCCGGTGTTTTCGGGTGACTCGTGTGCGTTGCGAGAGAGCGAACGCAAGTAAGAACGAGAGAGACAACGAGAGGGTGGGCGAAATCGAGGACTACGTCACACGACAAAGCGGATGGGGTGAGAGGGGGTGTACGAGTGGTTCAAGACCCTCGATAATCGCGTAATTGAATGCTAACGATGCTGAAATGTTGGCAGTACGCGCTTGACTGGTCCGCAAATATACACAACTAGCTACAGCATCGAGAGAGAGAGAGAGAGAGAGAGAGAGAGAGAGAGAGAGGCATAGGCGTAGGGAGACCGAAGGAGTTGTTTGTGCTGACCCCCCACTCACATATATATATATATATATACACACCACAGCTACACTCATACATATAGATAGCGCGCATTCGCGTTCGTCCAGACATCAGTTGCCGCGCCCAGACAATAAACGACCCGATGATTCGATTATTTAACGAGTACCGCGTGCTCCTCTCGCCCGATGTTCGCCAACTTTGACAGTGACCACTCGAGAATCTTCCCCCACCCGCCGTGCCTCCCTTATCGGGCTCATTCAGCCCGGGACAATGCCCGAATCTCGTTCAGTGCCTTCCATTCATCCCTCTCGCTCCCTCTCGGCTCTCTATTTTTCTTCGCCAACACTCGTACAGTCTGAGTCTAGTTCATGGATTGGAGGGGTATTTTCGTTTACCGTTGTTTGTTCAATGAATTTGCATCATTACATTGCAGCGATGCGTCAGGAGAGCAAACAATGATTCCGGTTTTCGCCGATTCCGGGAATCGCATCTCCGTTGCAACAGAGAGAGAGAGAACGTTGGTATTATCTCAGCGGCATATGGTAGTTTCTCCCACATGATCGCGTCAATATTGTCGGTCGTCGCGCTAAATTCCTCGAGGTATGTGCCCACGGGCTTCCCATATGGATATTCTCCGAACGCGATAGACAATTACCCTGACGATAATTACAGAGAAATCATCTTCGAGCCGCACTCTCGAACCCACCTCACGTCAACCGGTTGGAAAATTGACCCACTCGGTTTCAGCGTTTTTTTTCTCCAACGATAATATTATCTTCTCTTCGGTTATAAAGAAATATTATTCGATTGAAAAATCGAGTAGAAGAGAAGAATTTTTTGAATATATTTTATAAATTCGCTTACGTTTTTACATTTTTTTTAATGATATAAACAAAAGATCGTTCCGTACTTGACCAGATCTATCTCGATAAGCAATATGCGGGAGAGTCGACGTCAATATGTACTGGCCAACGAATTCCCGCCACCTGTGAGGTTTTATTGAAATTCTTCGATAGGATCTCGAAAAGAATTCAACCGGCTCCTCTTATCGTCTTATCCAGTGGAGTCACGCTCTCGAAATCAAATTCGGCGAATGTCCAACTCACCCCTCTCCCCAAACGAAGCGAACGAGTAGCGTTAAAAAATACCAGCGGTACCGTAAACTCCGCGGCTTGATAAAACTCCACGGAGCGTATATTGCGAGCTGCAAAAAAAAATAATTAGAACTTTTTTTCGCGTTCTCGTTGTGCGCGTCAAGTGCGCTGTTTGACGGTATTTAGCTCTTTTCCTCCGACTGCAGTTCTCGTGCACTCCTCGGGCTCGTTGCATGCATCACAGCTGTTACGAGTGCACCACTCCCTGCCTAATTGCACCTGCTTACCCACATCCGTAGTGAGTCCGCGATACAGTTATCACGTAGCCTCCTCTCTCTTGCTTGCACTCGTGACGCGACGATATAACTGGGAAATCGAAAGCCGATCGCAGGAGCGAAAAAAGAAAAAAATGACAGGCCGCGAGAGTGGCGAGGGTGAGGCTGAGCGAGCCCGAGAAGAGAATGACGATGGGTGGATTAGCCCGGAGGCACGTGCCGCGGACACCATTCTCCACTTCGGTTGAGTGCTCGAAAATCACGTTCCCGCTGAACTCAGCTGGAAAACAGACTCCCTCTCAGGCGATGGCGATTCACGCATCCCGGTTTCTCTTTTTCGTCCACGATCGTCGTCTCTCTTCACGCCTCTCATATCGATAACGTTACGATCGCGAGAACCGAAACTACCGTCGGGGGACTAGAAAATCTTTTTTCTCTACTCTCGCCGATACGTATTCTCTTTGGTGCTCGAACCGACGTGTACGACGAAAAAATGGATTTTCTATCGAACGAAATTTACGTGCTGCTCAAAAAAAAAATTGAAGGAACACTCGTCATTTTTAAACAGCTTAAAAAAACGACTGATCGTCTTAAAGAGGAAGCTTCGAGTTTTCAGCTGAGTTTATCAATTTTTTTGAAAAATTATTCACAAATAACGAAAAATTAAAATTTTTCACCCGTCAGTCTCCATCCAGTGAATACTCGGCGCTAGGCGAGAGTCCCTTTTTTCGAGCGACGCACCCGGGACGAGCAGAGAGAGAGAGCGCAAAAAAATCGCACGATGCATTTTTCGGGCGCGCAGGCCAAGAAAACAGGAGCCACGGTGGTTTAATGGATCGGAAAAATTCAATGCGGCTGCCAATCAGCGTATTGTTCCCCAAGTGCGACGAATCACGTGCCGACATATTTTTGGACCATTTAACAGAGATCCAGTCCCAGCCGGGCGAGCTCTCGCCACCGCCAAGTGAAATTTTCCATTTTCGTCCGCCGTTTGGTGCACACCGACCAATTTCGCTCGTGACGTACGGAAAAAAAACCTGACCCCCCCGCGCAGATACGGGCGTAAAAAAAACCTGCCAGCCTGATGTAATATTCTTTTTTACCAACGACCCAGAGAAATTTCGATCATCGGCGTCAATCACGGCGGGCCCGCGAACGCCTCGGAAAGGTCGAAAAATACACTGCGATCGGGGCGTGGAATGAAATTTCGCGCGAGCCCTTTGAAACGCGCTTTTTATCCTTTCTCCATTGCCACACGCAGACGCTATATTTAGTTAGTCAATTACACGTAAAACGCCCGTGCGCGGGGCAAATTGTTTCGCGGGGGACAAAAAAAATCGTCCTCAAAGCTGTATCAATTTTGCGTTCGCGTTGTGCGTACACACGCGAGTGGATCGCGCTCTGTGCGGGGGGCAAATTTTTTTTTTCTGACGGATGCCTCATAATTCGATTCGGAGTTCACGTGACGATATAACGGCACTTCGGCGCAACGTGTCGCCCGTAATCGCGTTACGGCACTAAAACGCGCCGTGGAACGCGGGACTTCTGTTTAAATTTAAAACAATTTGAAAAAGTGCGCCTCGTCCAAACCGGGCGAAATTTTTTTTTTCGAGGGGGAGGGTTTTTTCGCGTTGATATTTGTTTATGTCGATTCGTATGAATATAACGTTGCTTTTAACCTCGCCGCGCTTGAATTCGAGAGCGGAACTCGTCATTCGATTTGTCTCGGCGATTCGATTTGGCGAGGGAAAAAAATATGGCGAAGAAAAAATCATCCGCGCGCACACGCGCGTTCATCCGGGAGAGATTATTTGAACTGCTGTCTTTTGAACTTGTTTGATTAATGGAGCGTTTATTGGTCAAAACATTTCCCGACGGCCCCCTTAAGATAAACTCGATTACCGGCCTTAGCGATTTGATTATCGGGACTTACAATTCCTCTCTTTTTCCTCCTCTCGTTCTGTTTGCCCGCTCGATAGAAGCTCGCGAATGAAGTAGAAAGCTCCTCTCGTCTGTAGGTCAGGGAAAAATTCGTTACGTCGACGGGTGAATCGTCGTGAAAACAATAACTCTCGTCTTCGATTCTCCTCCGCGTTTCCTCTCTCGTGCTTATTCGATTCGATCCCATACGCGAGCCCGTAATTCCTCTCCCGAGTGGAGATAAAATAATCAGACGCGTTAATTAAAAAACGACCAATCGGACTGGCTAATTAGAAAATTCGATCGATCATCCGTCGTCGGAGTATCTACAATAGGCTGAGCTCGAGAATCGATAAGAGGCGAGAGTGCGAGTTAGCGAGAAGAACATTAATTCTCTTCTCTCTGTATGGCTCGGCTATGCGATAAGAATTGCTATAAATCATCCCCCTTTCAGTCATTACATTTGTCATATATGTAAAACATTCCTTTGTCTCACACGGTGCCTCGACTATATACTCCCCCGATCACCCCCTCGGCTCACCCCTCCCGAGCACTAAATCTTTCCCGTACGGGGTGCTTTCGCAACCTCGACGTTACCGCGTATACACTAGATTCTCACCCGAAGCACCGCTGATACAGATTTATTATCCCTGGTCATTGTTTTCGTAACGAGTGTGCCCGGCAAAATTTATACCCACACCCCTTACACTCCAAAAATTACATCTAAACTACTGATTGTCGAAATGCGCGATACACCTAAACTACTTTTTAAATTATCGAAATTTGTATCCTCCGACAACCAAAAGTTACACTTGCAGCGCCGATTGTCGAAACACAGCGGTGAGAAATTGCGAGGGAAAATTATTTATAAGGCGAGAAAAAAGCGAAAGGAGGAAGTTTCGCGATCTCGATAAAAATGACGGATAGCCGTTTTATCGCGACTACGACTAACGAAATTGCGTTTCTTTTTTTGTTCCAGGGACTACTACTACGACAGGTGAGTTGCGGCCAGGCCGTTCGAGGCTCGTAACGGTAAGAGTGGAAAAAAAGTTTATCCGATTTGGCCAAGTGGGGCATCGGTGTTTACACGGTGACGCTTTGTAATCAATTTGTTTTAATAATCCAGCGGCCCCGTCGTACGTTCGAGAAATAACTCAGACGGGCTAGCCTAGTTCTAGACTTTTCCCAGTTATGGCCGAATAAATCGAAAATGAGATACCCCTGGTGCGAATGGATAATTATCAACTCTCTGTATTGTCGCTGGCGGGGGTAACTGCGTTTATATTTTATTCATTCCACGCGTCTCTCTGTCCACTCACCCGCTGTATAATATATAACTGTACATAGAGGGGAATTATATAACCCGGCTTACATATACGTATGCATTTTCGCATACGCGCCCGCCACTCTCTCTCCCTCTTGCATACAAATTTTTTACTATTTGTTCGCACATTCGCGAGCCGGCCAGTATTTCGGAATAATTCAGCACGCATGTGCGCCGAAACGAAGAGAAAGAGAGAGGGGGGGGGGAGGAGGGTCAAGGGAGATAGATTTACCGCGAAATAGCGTGATACAACCCGGAGCACTGGCAGCTGTAGCCGGTTGAGGAATTTTTTCGAAGGAACAAAAAAAAAATTCGAGGCACACACAAATCCGGCCAGGGTCCTTTCTCCGACAGGCCGAGCCCGCTCCGTATGAATATACCGATAATCCGATTTGAATTTAAACATTCTCGCCGGCGCCGCGACTGAATATTCTTTCCATCGACACGCGCCCGCCCGATATAATGCATATTCCGGCCCGATATTATACCCACAAACGAGACGTATCTCAAATTCATTTTTTCGTCCGCGAAAAAATTTTTATATCGATTCCGGATATTTTTTTGGATCGAGCCAATTCGATCTCGAAAGAAAATTCTCACGGTTAGGGACGTCGCGAGTACGGCAAAGTGGAGTCACCGCGAGGAGAGAAAAAAACCGACGCGTATATTTTGTTTAATGCCGAGCACGCGACGTACTGATTGCACCTCTTCAAATGCGCCCCGCGGGTGGCTCGGGCTCCCTTTGAAGGCGATACCCGGAGCGACGCGAGTTCGCGAATATACATACACACTCTTCTTTTGCTTTTAATTGTCACGATTCAGGGCGAGGATCGTGACCGGCCTAGAGAACGCGCTTGTGCCTCTGTTTCAGTCGGGAGTGAAGGAAATAGAGGGAGAGAGAGAGAGAGAGGGGACTATAGGAAATCAAACGAGAGCGGAACGCGTAGCGAGCCAAATAAAAAAAACCAGGCAGGATAGAAGGATGTAAAATTAAAATAGCAAAATGCGTGCACTCTCGGTGGCTCCTTTTCTCTCGAAGTGCCACCATGATAAAGCATTGGGCGGCCCAGCTTTCACGACGTTCCGGTTGCGGATTTTTCTTTCTTCTCCATCTTTTTTTTGCACTTTTATAAGACTACGCACACGTTTTTTCTCTTCCTTTCGGTCCCAGCTACGCGCCTTTTTTCCGTAATTTTTTTCCGGTCCCCTGTTTTTCATTTTACCTTTTACGTAGGGTTTTTTTTTAAAAAAGAGAGAGAGAGAGAGCCTCAACGGCGTTGCATTGTCGGAGTTTTGTCGAGGCTTTATGTTTTACCTCCTCTCGCCGGTAAGTCGAACAATTTTTTTTATCCCGCCCTCTAAGAGGAGAGCATGAAATTCGCTCATTTCTCTCTCTCTCTCTCTTTCTCACTCGCTGCTCTCGAAAGCGTCGCGCTATAAGAATTTTTCCGTACGAGATTAACTTTTATTCCCAACTCGACGTATTTAATTTCATATAATCAGTCGGTGTGTACAGTCGACGTCGAGTGGTAGCGCGCTAAAGTGGCATGTGAAAGGTGAGGCAAAAACAATTCTCCCTCTCTCTCTCTCTCTCTCTCCTCGCTCAGTATTCGACAACGCAAGTACCGCCACGGAGAGAGGCTCGAGTGCTTATACTTGCGGGCCAACGTCGAGAGTCACGCTATTTAACCGCGAAAGGAGGGTCGACGGGATCCGCGGAAGGACGAAATCCAGCTTTTCGAGTATCAAACGTAGTATTTACATACTTCCATTCAGTCGTGAAATCGAGGGAAATATCAAAATCACAAAAGAGTCGCGAAGAAAATCGCTCAAAATTCATTCAAAACGTCTAACTATATTTCGACTGTCAGAAAATATTTTTTAATGACCAAAAAAGCGTTCTAGCGAGTTTTTAGTTGAAAATATGAAATTATAACATTAATTTCGTTACCCTGTACCCGATTCGAATTACCTAGAAAATCAATCAGCTGTTTCCAATTAAACCCGTCGAATTTCTCTCGGTAACGAGACCAACATAACTCGATTCGGAGACATAATTTTACTCGCGCATTTGGCACGAAACTAGCGAATTTCTTGATAGGACTTTATCTATTCTATCCAAGCGGAGGCGAGTTGGGTAGGGAGGCTCGGTGGACATTGATTAGCATGAAAATCCATGTAGTTAATACACGTCGAAGAGGGATCAAACGCGTTGGTAAATGTTGTCGTGGGTACAGGACGTAGACGCGGGGTGAGATCCGTGTCCGGTAAAGCCAGAGAGTCGCGAAGCGATGTCTTGAGGGACGAATGTCTCTAATTAATCCGACGTCCCTCCTCGTCCCACCGTTACAACCCCCTCCCCCTCCCCTCCCCGCGTCGCCTCGCTACGGCATAACGGCGTATAACGCGTTGTATACCCGTCCCAGTTATACCAGCTACGCTCCAAGTTTATGATTAAATAAGACGGTATACGCGCCGACGGGTATTGTTACAAACCGCGGGACACGCCCTTGTAAATGCGAATGACTTCAAACAGCGTAATACACCCTGAGCTACGTATCTCCGCCATCGAAGACAATTTCATTAACCCATCTCGTGGCGCGTTTTGCCAATTCCGCCCACCTCCCCCCTCTCCTCCCCTGCGGGCAAATTCGCTAGATCGGAGCGAATTAATTCGCTTATTTTTTCATCGAGTGTATCGGATAACGATTTTTACCCGTCCCGAGCGCGAGAGACGCCTCTTTCATAAATTGCATAAACTCAATGAAAAATCGTCGCGAAGGGTGAATTATCGATACGTCCCTTTAACGAATGTATATCGCTCCCCCCTGCCCGGCCGGTGTATCGTCCGATGGATCATCGTTAACCTCTCTCGCGGGGCTACATCGACGAGCCATATCTTATGCAAATACGCCCCGACGTCGATTCGTCTTTCACGCTCCCGCGAATCGGCCGTCCCGCGTCGTCGTTATATATCCTGCGTCATATCCGCGCTGGAGAGAAAAAAATATCGTATCCTCGTGGATACGGCGAAATAAGCGGATTCAATTACCACCCCCCTCGGGCGAGTGTCTAAATCCAATATAAATATCTCTATCATTCAAATTGAGAGGGAGACCGATTCCGAATAAATTTTGTCGATAAGACGTCTCTATAGGGTGCTCGGAAATTATCTATTCTGTATTTCATGTTTTTAAACAAAAAAATGTAGAATATTTGAATGTTTTTTCAAAAATTTCCATTTGGTTAATGAATTTAATATAATAATAGTGACATCGTAATTGCAAAGTCAAGCTGCGGTATCCAGAAAGGAAACCACGTATAAACAAGCATTTATAGAGGGTTTGGCAATTAGTAATTAATGGATAGCGAATAGCTATCACTTACTCAATTAGGGATAATCGCGCACTATCGATACGATATCTCCGAGTTTGAAGTTTTCGCGATAAAATCAGAATTTGAAATATTCTACATAAACCACTGAAATATTTTATACAAAAACTTTTATCGAATATTTCACGAACACCCCGTGTGTGGATCTGACCTCGTCAATTTAGCACCCCAAAGAACCAAAAGCGCCTTATTATTTCCCTATTTCTCATTTTTTCACGCCACGATTCCTCGAACAGCCCGAAACATCGTTTTTCACCGAAGATCTCCGCCGGCGAGCCGCAAACACGAAATTGCAAAGCTCGAAGGGGGTAAATAACAAAGTTTCGACTGGACAAGGGCGAGAGGGTACCCGGCTTTATTTATTCGCTCTCCGTGCGGCTGTTGACTAATTCGAGGTACGCGCCAGCACGAACGTTTAAGCTTTTCTGTCTCGTTTCTCTGATATGTAATTAGAGGCCGAACTGCTGCACTCTCCCTCTCTCTCTCTCTCTCTCTCTCTGTTCGCGCCAAGTGTGTGCGAGAAAGCGTGTCTGCACGCTCAGACGGGAACCCGCGGGGCGTCGGATTGTCTTGCGCTAATTTGCATTGGTTTAACAGCCAGTTTCGGAGTACTTGCGTTACGTTACGTTACACATCCCGGAGTGCGAGGTAGAGAGAGAGAGATGTGCCTTCTAATTTGCAGTCACGGGTACGCCTCGCCGGGCTTCGGCTTCTTGGGTGTCTTTGATCCGCCCGTTAAATCTGCGCCGGTACACTGTGAACGAAGAACAC
>NCVS01001753.1:0-74152 GCA_003055095.1 Goniozus legneri | reverse complement strand
GGCGAGGGTTGGACGAGATAGACGTGAATTGCTACGGAGGGCTCGGAAAAGGGATAAATGTCTCGCTTCGCGCCACTCATCGGAAGACTTTAATAAGTGTCGGCGTACATCCTCTCAACCGGATCACGTCTGTATTAACGTTATATACGTCGTCCTGTGCCGGATTTAGGGCACCGCAGCGAGAACAAAAATTAGAACCCCTGGGAAGCCTTTCAAATTGAATTTAGCTACCGGAGGTATTTAGATTTGAAAAATTTTCACGATTGTTCAACCCTTTCTGAATAAAGTATCGAGTTTTTTCTTTATTTAAAGATTGGTTTGTACTGCTCAAAACAATTGAGGGGCACTCGTTATTCTTAAACAGTTACAATTCGAATGAAAAATAATTTTTTGGGGAGTAAGTGCAGATTTATTGATTTTTTAAATACGTGAAAATTCGCTTGAGAAAAATAAAATAAATACGAAAGTGCATTAAACGGTGGGTCAATGAGAGTATTTAAAGACGATAACGTAGTACGGAGTGTACGGTGAATTCGCTATTCTCATGGGCATCTCCTTCTCCCTCCCTCCCTCTCTCTCTCTTTCTGTGCTTTTTTGCCTCTCGATTCTGAAACTATAAATCTCCCTGTCCCGGGGTGAAACCACCCCAGCGGGATAAAGTATTATCACTCGGTGAATCGTTATTTAAAGCATCGAGTGATTATTTTACTTTGGCCTTACACGCTCCGAGAAAACCCGGAAAACGGCCTGACGTCACGGAAATCGAGAAAAACGTAAATCGATAGCATCTAAATTTTTCCCACGTAACGCGACGGTGTTACGCGGTTGACAAACGTCCGAATGCCCCAACTTTTTATTACTTTCGAAGTCATGTTGGAAAAGAGAGAGAGAGAGAGAAAGATTATTGTTTTCGTTTGCCCGATCCATTAGACGATAGCGAATCGAGTACACACTGAGAGAATTCCAAATGGACCGTCGTTAATGAGCGCCCCATGCTGTAGGCCTGATAACGATTTCACCCCCTCTCCCCTCCCCTCTCACTCTCGGCAAATCGATGCGATTAAATTCACGGTCATATCGGAAGCGCTACCGATTAACCTAGTAATCCGAGACCGATTATTGAAATATTCGCGATATCATCGTACGAGAACGGTTACGATATATCCAGGGTTGGGTTTCAGTAGTACAAAGCGAAATATATTCTACGGCATGACTTCTTGCAGCTCTGCCAAATTCATAGCAGCTACGGATATAGGAATCGTTTATTTCGAAAACATTGAGTTTCTACTTATAGATGAAAAGTTCGCTCTAAATTTAGTATCGCCTGAATATTTTTGAAACTACACTTTTCAACGTGCACCATTTTAAAAAGAAACGAATTTTCGACTGAAAATGTGTAAGTCGACTAAACTGGATTAAAGGAAGAATAAGTTAGAAAGACGAGCGCGTACTTTCGCAACGGGAGTCTTCGGAATAATTTGTTAGGAGAGAAAAAAAAACTCGAACACCTGGCAATCCATTCGCCAGAGATTAAACTCGAGCGTGGATATTTTATATAGTGGCGGAATCCTTAGTGTTTAATTGCACCCAGACGCTCAACGGCTACAGGATTCTCGTTTGTTCGCGCAATATAGGGGATCCTGTTGTCGTGGACAGTTTTACCCTCCTCGTTCCACCGGCGAAGAGCGTGGAGGCTACACCGAAACGAGGAAAATTAGAAAAGACGAGGATAGAAAGGCTTCGGGCCAGAGCCCGGCTCACACGGCCTTCCCCCGGAGTGATTTGTGGAAAACAAATAATTGTCAGCGTCTGCCAATCACAGGACTCCCGATCCTTTCTTTGATGAAAATTCGTCGATTTATTCTCCCTTCCATTCCAACGGAATGAGGTTAACTTAGTTGAAGAGGCAAAAATAAAAGGGGGAGAGTTCGAAATTATCTCGCGACGATAAACGTAACGTTTTTCAAACGAGGCGCCGAAAAAGGGGAAATAAGCGAGAACGTCGTCACGCCTCTCGCTCGCGCGCGAGATCCACGAATTGTCGAAGAAAACGCGGTGCCTCTATTTCTCTCACTACGCCCCTCGATGGAATAGAGAGACAATAATTGTCACTTTCAGAAAAGTCAACGCGACCGAGCGCGCTCCGTCGAGGGAGAAAAACCGAACTTCCGCGGAGTAACGGCGGAAAACTGTGTCTCTCTCCCTCTCTCTCGTCGTGTGTGTGAGTGAGAGAGAGAGCAAGTTGGAAACGCGACATCTGTTATAAAACGAAATCCAACGTATCGAATCGTCGCAAGTGTTTTTCCCTTTTTGCCTCGGAGACGATGGAACGCTACATTTTATTTCCGTCTGTAAATTGCATTTTCTTTCATTTTTCTCTCTCTGCTCTTTTTCTACCCCCTCTCCTCCTCTTTTCGCGTACTTTTTTTGCGATAAATGAAAAATTGCGCAAATGAGGAAAATCGCGATTGCCGTTGTTGATTCTCGAAAGAAAAATTGGTACGATAATTGGGGAGGGTGGAGGGGCGTAACGAGCGACTGGCTGAGATGGGGTGAGTTGTTTATAAATAAAAATCTATAGCCAAAAAAATCAATACAATTGGGGATTTTTTTATTAAAAAATGAAATATATATTATTTTCCATAAACGAAAAATTGCAGAGTAGGAGCGCTGCAGTTGTTGATTACCGAAAGAAAAATCGGTATTAGCGAGAGGAGGGGAGGGAAAGGAAAGAGAGGGAAGAGGGTGTAATGAGCGAGCGGTCGAGGAGAGGGAGGGTTAAGTGCAAATGGCGGTGGCGAACATTTGGGCAAATGGCAGGACCTATATAATTGGATGTGGGACGGTGAGAGAACGAAAAATGAAAATCGTCGAGACGACAGGAAGTGTCGGGTGAAGATGATGCTCTTTCCCTCCTCCCATCCCCACCCCTCGTTCGGTCTTAAGTCCTCCTCCCGGGCACCTATTATTCGAAAGTTTTCCAAGTGAAACGGAGTGCGAGAGCGCGCGAGCTCTCTCACGGACGGAAAGAACTTTTAACAACGCCATGAAGGCACGAATTTCTAGACATTTTCGCGAAGTCGATGTTGCGTTGTGACGGAACGTGGATGGGGTTGGGTGGTGGGCAGGGGGAGGAGGGGAGGGACGTACGGGGAACGTCCTTTATTTCGAGGAAAGAAGAATGGCTTCGGAGAAGAAACACCGATCGCTCTCTTTCTCTCCGCACGTTTTCGTACATTTTATTAGCCACAGGCCGTAAAAAAATTATCCTCCTCTCCGCACGGTCATCCGCGAGACGAGCCGAGATCGGCCGAGAAAAAGGGGCGTGGCGAAATTTCTTTTATGGATTCTATAAAACGCGAGAAATTAAGTTTACAGGGCTCGGGACCCCGAACCGCGAGAGAAAGAGAGAGAGAGAGAGAGAGAGAGAGAGAGAGAGAGAGAGCTACCTGTCCGGGAATTACGCGATAAAAAATGGAGCGGCCCATTGCCGTCTTGCCGCGCTATATAACCCGAGCAAGGAGTAAATATAAAAAAAAAGAGGAACATACCAACTCCGCGCTCTCGCGGTATTCAATCTCAATTCCGTTCTGAATCCAGTTCGGGCTGAATAATTCAGCTATTAATTCATCTCGAGCGTGTAAGAGCGAAATTTTATTATTGTTATTTTTTTGTGCGAATGGTATTATTGTTACCTCTTTTTTTTATTCGACGTGTATCGCATCTCGATGCTCGATTAACGGGAACACCGGGACGGGAGGCGAGTCCCGACCCCCTTCGCTCCGAATAAATAACCATTTTTACGTTACACGATGGGAGCAAGCTCATTTGAATTTCTGCTTTAAACGCGTTTCGCCGGATCACAGTGACGTGTCGCGCAAGGGGCTAATTAATATACATCGTTGTTGAACTTCGCGTAACAGGCTCTAATTAGTAATTTTGCGGGAATTCTGATCTCTCTAGCTCGTATTTGACGTTACAGCGTCCTCTTTGGGAGCCCCCGTCTCCCTCCCACTCTCATGTTAACGTACAATACGCCCTCGAAATTACGTCAAAATTTGGAAAGAAGGAGGGGAGGGGGTAAAAATTTTAGCTCATAGACGAATAATCGAGTTTGGCCAGCCCGATAATGGTATACGTTAACGCGATTTTCAGTTATTACGCGTCAACGGCCTTCCCGCCGCGTTTGGCGCCCCCGTTGAAGAGACCGCGTTTGATGCCACCAGCACGGTCGCAGCATCCAAAGCAACAGAAGCAACAGCCGGCCGCGAACTGCGCCAACGTTCCGGATTTAAATCAGCTGAAAGTATACAGTGAGTACGGAATTTGTTGAATTTACTTAACATTTATTTGCATAAGTTCAAACAAACGTCGTGTACGAATGTTTGTTTTTGAGAATACTAAATTTATTCTAAACATTTTTTCATTCTACGATTTAACTTTTGTTGAAAAAATTTCATTGTAATTATTATTTTTTTCTATGCTCGAGTACGGCAACTCGAACTTTTAACGAGTACCGATAGCTCTTAGGCGAAATTTTGGTTTCACGGTAATACAGCGATTTCTCCAATGGTTACAGGTAATCCAGACATATTGATATGCGGCAATTGCAGGGAAATGTTTACCGACCTCGGCGAGCTGCTGGAACACAAGCGGAGCTACTGCAAGCTACGATTCACGTGTAAATGCCATACGTTTAACGGAACGGCACCGAGTATGTAACACACAGCAACAAATAACGAGTTTCGAGCCGAGAGCTAGCGAATTTTTGCTAAAAATTTCAAAAACCATCCCCCCATGAGCGCGTAACGACTCTCGGTGTTCTCACACTCCTTACGAGTTTCGTTTAATTATCAAACACGTACGTCAGGGTTTGTACTTTTTGTGCTTCGCTTTAAATAGAGATATGGAGGGGGGTTCATTTGTCTTAACGCGCTCGTTCGCCACCTCGCGGTCACTTTTCTTCAACTTTTTAATACGGGAGAGTGCGTAAAAAACGAAGTTTTTCTCTTTCCACGCGCAACAGGGGATTCCACCACGTCGCTTCTATGCGTGCTCTGCAAGGTCTCCTTCCCGACCGCCTGGGAGCTAATGGTCCACGCTCAGGCGGCTCACATGATCAACATTTACGAGCTCGGCACACGCTCGCGGAGTCCGAGATCCGGACAGAGCCCCTCCCAGAGCCCGAATCAGCATCCTAAGGAGTCATCGCCCTCGCCACAGGACTTTCAGGTAATTTTTTATTTGCAACGACTTTTCACAATTTAACCACTTTTCTCTAATTAAAAATTCATTTATTTATTACGTAAACATCGAATATTGTGATTAACGAAACACTACTATACAAAAAATTTAGAGGAACGTTTGCAAAGAATAAGTAATTTTTCAAACTGTAAAAATTTGAGAAATTCAGTAAAAAAAAACTCGACTAACGCTCTTCTAAATTTGTCCTTTGGATTTTAATCTCGTTTCACTGCTGAAAACCCGGAAACGCAAAACTTAAATATATCTGGCGTGTTTTTTAGGAACAGTATTACAAAAATAAAATTCGGAAGGACATGAATGCCCAATGGGGCGGAGGGCCATCGAGAGACTCGGATTCGAAACGAGTCTAAATTTCGCCATCCCTATAAGAGAGTAATCAAGAATATCTCTCGAGTGGTCGTGTTGAAAATTTCTCTTCTTTATCGCTCGACTAAATTTATGAAAGAGCGCTCGAGGAGAATTTTAAAACGCCCTCGCGTATAACGTTTAAGGAAATCGGTTTCGCTTTTACGTCCATACCCACGGTAAATTTTATCGGACTGTAAATGGTACTTGACGGTGGGCTGCATTATTCATCGAAACATCCGATGCACTTTTTTTTTCTTTCATCCTCATTTTGCATCCATTCGGGGTGAATCGCCCTTGGCCGTTAATCAGTCGCGACAGTCCTTGGGGGTGTATTCTTCGATCGAACCTTTCGTAATTACCGCTTATTGATAAGAATTAAATGTATCTAAACGAGAAACTCGCCCGATTCAGGAAATCAAAGCGTCGGATTGCGAGGAGCGAGTCGAGGAGGAGGATCTCGACGGTCACGAGCTGATACCGTCCCCGGACAGCGGCAAGTCAACGGACAACGAAGCGGCCCTGTCGCCCCTAAAAATCCGCACCGACGTTAACGGCCTCGATCACGAGGACTGCGACGAGCTGATACACGTCGAGAACACCACCCAGGCCTGCATAATGCACGCTCTCAGCATCGTAAGTTCCGGAAACGCGAGAGAGGAAGATTACTCGATGAATTAGATTAGTTTTACGTCAGAAAATAGTCCAAAGAAAAGCTCGGTAGGAAAAATTTTAATTTTCGATAGCAATAAAAATGGTAAGAAAGTGAGAACACAGCAGAGAAACACAATAATCAGAACAGAGTAATTCGCGCAACACAAGAATCCAAAGGTAGAGAGAGAGGCGAAGAGATTTTGATAAACGCTACGAATCTCGAGGGTGGGGGGTGGGGGGACCTGGGCCGGGCAAATTGCCCCGTATGACGCCGGTAATGGATCACACGAAACGTCCAATACTAAAAGCGCGCCGAATCGAGCCGAGCTCGCGTTTACTATCGCGTCGTAGCCATTTATATACCGGCTCTGCGCGCACCGCTCTGGCTTGTGTAATTGTTTCCCCGGCGGCATTTCATCAAGTTTATTAGAAAACAGCCCGCTCGCATTCTCTCTCTCTCTCTCTCTCTCTCTCTCTCTCGATAACGTTCAAACTCGCGATACGTTTTCGCCTCAATCCGTAGCGCGGAAAATGGCAAAAATTGATTTTTCTCATTTTCTTTAACCCTTTCTCTCTATTTTCCAGGACTCGTCGCTGGACCTCAACTCCGACACGAACTCGAGGGGAAGCTCCGGCCCGGTTATGGCGTTGACTAACGGATCTCTGTCGGCGAAAGAATAAGTCAGAAGGATTAGCCGTACGAAACGGAAACTTCCCTTTCTCCGTTGCTCCGGTCGAAGGGAACAGACCGCGCGCTAACGCCACCAACGAGACATATCGATCTCCTTTTAAGGACACAGACACGTACACAGACCCTCGCGTATATATACACACACACACACACACACACACACACACGAACACGTAACACGTACACAAGCCCGTCTGTATATAGCTTAAATGTCTAAAAATATATCTAGGATACGACGTCCCGATTTTAGAACGGGGACTTATTTTGGCGAATCGAGTACCGACGAATCTTAATCGAAATTTTATTCGGATTTAATATGTATATCAAAACGAGGTGAAAAAAAGAGAGGGGAGAGGGGAAAATCGAGGATCGGAGATACGAAATTTAAAGCGTTTTGCCGGCGAGGTTGCTAGTCTTTACTCAAACCTATTTATCGTTTAAACGAAATAACGACGTACCGTGAAATTCTACGTTTCTGGTGTGTTTTGCATTTAGTCGCGTAACAACGAAGAACACGACGCTCGAATTTTTTTTCAATTACTGTCCGGTGATTGACGAATTTTCTTTACCTGTATGAATCTCTAGTCTCGCGCATCCAAGGAGCATTTTTCGAATTACTAAACGTGCGTGTTATCTGTGATACTACTTCCTGTAACGATTTAACTTTAATATATTTATCTAGTATGACGTTTCATTAGAATTAGAGTATTTAATGTGCAAGAAAATGCGGTGTTGGGAGGAGGCTGCAAACAAATTAATTTACCGCTTTATCTTCGTAGCAAAGTAGCTACTATTTAATGTTCCTGTCTGCGATTTTATTTTCGAGTTTGTTTTTCGCCGTAATTATCCTTGAAAATATTTATCCCGCGAAACGTGACCGCGCAAATGAGAGCGTATGCGTGTTTATTAGTGTAACTTATTTAGAAGTAGGTAATCAGGCCGTCCGTACGTGGTAGTATCTGTGAAGGAGAAATAAGGAAAAAGCACTGCACTCTGTCTCGTTATAACGAAAGCAGCACCACGGGCTTCTAATTATTCATTTTTGCAAAAGGTATATTAATATTCACTGTACTTTATTCGCTCGAATTTGGCAAAATGCTTTAAATTCTGTATTGCGTACTTGCCATTTATCATTGTATTTGAAATTGCGAGGAGATAAAAACACACCGACCCCGTTTGCCACAACTGCAAATTGAATTTCTATTCGAAAATTAAGATTAAAATGTGTCAATGTCCTGCAGAAACGAATCAATATTGTTCAATTTAATATGCAGTTTCGACAACTGGGGCTAAACACTCACCGATATCGGTCGATCGAGCGTGAATAATTAATTCGACATCGTAAAATTTAAGGTATTTTAAAATCTAAATATTAGCCAAATATTACAGAAGTTGATCGCGAGAGGAGAAAAGGTACACGATACTTTCCACGAGGCTGAGAGAACGATTCAAATTTGCTACGTAATTTTGTTTCCTTTTTTCGTAGTATATATATTATATTTCGCATTGCATCAGAACATACATCTGCATAATAGGGCGACAGTGAGAAGGAGAATGAGCGAAAAAGTAACGAGAATATCACGAGAGAATATAAAAGCGCATATAGTCCACAAAATAATCGGATAATGAGATTTATATGTGTGAATTATAATGTTAATTTATATTACACGAAAAAGGGAGCGTTCAATATATCAAACATGTATTTTTGATGCCATATATAAAGGATGCTTTTGCGAGCGAAATTTCGTTTATCGAAAAGGAGAAATGATATCTTACATCCATTGATTTCACGATTCTTGAAATATATTTTTTCGTACAAATCCCGCGTTTCGTGACGAATATAAAAGAGAAGAGAGATATGTGAATATGCGAGCTTGATTTACATTGAAGTTCAACGTAACGAATACGAAAAATAATTATATTTACGGTACATCAATGCGATTGTCCGAGTTTTCCTGCTTCTGGGAGGACCGCAATCGCGTCTTATATATCTTTTAGAGTTATTCCCCGAGAGTTCTTGTCATTGAATGTATTCACATCCGATCCCCGACGACACGCTAAAGTCAGTTCGTTTCGAATTTATCATTTGTAATTTCGCTACATATCTTCTATTTAGTTACGAGGTGTTCGCACTCGCGCAACTCTCGCTATACGATTTAACAAATGCTTCCATTCATTGTCATATAGAATTAGAAGCAGTCGAAGTTGTTGGAAAAATCTGGATATCTGTGTAAATTCTTCCATTGAATAATATTATTCCGGTTTCCCGTCGCCGATGGATTAAAAATGCACTCGGATGTTTCACATAGCCGATACTTAATGAAAAACCCTCACTGCTATAACCGGAAACCGTAGAATAATCGATACGAGAGGAAAACAATAATTCACAACCGGTGAGACTAACCGTTACTATGTCCAATAGCGAATTTTCATTTGTACGATCGAATTGCGTTAATGTAATGTTCAAAGTCGTATCGCCATATCAATCGAATTATACGACCGAAACGAGATACGAGTGAATGAAGAGAGCGAGAGAGAGAGAGAGAGAAAGAGTGCATCGATTCGTTGGTTCATTGCGTATGTTTATTAAAACGACTCTTTGCTGTTCGCGACAGAACAGGCGACTCCATTTGCGTTGAAACCAGCGAATAATCGGCGTCAAACATTTTTTCAAAATCTAACATTTAAACCCGCCGTGGTGAGGAAGTTTTTTCCAAAAATCCGGCGCGTTCGGTTCTTCAGAAGGCCGAAGAGAACCTTTAAAAAACGTATTTACATAAGATTTAGTTATCGTTAGATTAGAGACCAAAGAGATATTATTTGTTCATAGCCTTGAATCAACAATGTTTTATCATCCATTATTAACTGAATAAAATATATTACATCTTTTAAAACCGGCACTCGAAAAAAATCATTTACCTCGGTCGATAAACTCGTTAAAGATATTTTCTTTTTTTTTTGTATATGCGAAGGGCGACAGATTGCGAGGCGATAATCGTCCCCAGGTAGACGATTTCGCGCTTCCTAGATTGCGGCGTCAAGTGGCGGGCATAATAAACGCGCGGTAAGAGCGTTGCTTTACGAGTGCGAGCGAGCTCGAGAGGCCGGGGTGAGTACGTAGCCAGCGGGGGCGGGGGGAGAGAGAGCTCACTCGTCCCCACCTCAGTCAACACACTCGCTATTAGGCCTCTCAAAGGCCCAACGCGGGCTCGTTACACAAAGATTTACACGACTGGCCGGCTTCAGCGACAAATGAGCTCTCGGCTCTCTAACGAGTCGGGCCCAGCGCGAGGAGAGGAGCACGAAGAATCGCGGAAAACGAGCCTACAGCGGTGCGACCCTTTTTGCGTCTGAGCACGCGGCCACTCGAGCCCGTCCGCGAGAATCCTCTCCCGGTTTGTGTTTCTCGCTCGGAGTCACGTAACAGTCAAAGGAGTCACCGAAATTGTCATCGCGGCGGCTCTACGTGGTGCATTAGACGAGCTCTTTCCTCGAGACTCGGAAAGGGCCAACCGAGCGCACGTATCGCATTTTGATGCGGGCTCGGCTAAAGAGGATCCGGGTTTTGAATAATTTTCCCCAAATGTACACCTTAAAATTTATTTGCAATTTTCACAACCTTATTTCGTAAATTTTAGTTTATACTTTGGGTACGGTACAAACGTGTCGCGGTTCTTGATATAAAAATATATTACATATTTTACAATGTGATTTTTTTTATTTTGAGGAATTAACTCCAGTAAGCGTATCGCGCGTATTTGGCCTCGACGTAGCTATGGAAGGCCCTCATCGCTTGGAAGGTCTCGAAGCCGACGTTCTTGATGCGGCTGGGCGGCAAGTCGAAGCCGAACGATCCACCGCCGGGCAGTTCGATGGTGTAAGAGAGATCGCAGCCGCCCTTGGCCATCGCCCAATCGTCGCTACCGCCAGCGGCAGCATCTGCGACAATCAATCATCGTTATAGCATCCCGGATAAAGCGAAAAAAAAAATTTTCAAGTGTATTTCAACTCACAGAGAGCGTTAGCAGAAGTTCCGTAAGTGTATTTCGTTCCAAACACCGCGGCGATCGTCTTGGCTACTAGCTGAGCAACGGCGCGCTAAAATAAATATCATTTAATTATTATGATATCGATTATTTAATTTTCAGCCTACTCACCAATTCAGGCTCGTTGGGAGGAAGAGCGGTGGTGTAGCCCCATGGATAGAGCAAGTACTGGAATAAAAAGTTATTGTAAGCAAGGGTTCTTAACAAATTAGGTACTTTGTACAGTTCAAAAAAAGCATTCATATCCTTTTTTTCAACACCCTGTACAACAATTGTCAAAAAATTAAAAACTATTATACCTGGCCGTAGGAGTGGAGCGTCAAGTAAAGTTTGGCAGTGTTGTTCAAGGACAGAATGAAATCGCGAAGAGCTTGAGCCTCGGGCTCGGAGAACGGCTTCGGTCCGGCGTAGATGTCCGAGCAAGGCGAGTTCGATGCACCGGCGACTGAAAATCCAGACTCGTCAGCATCGAGCGACAGGTATCAGCGATAAAAATAAAAACGTCGCTTACCCATCCACTTCATATCGAAGTTCCTGTTCGCGTCCACACCGACGCAGTAGCCACTCGCATCGACCGAACGGGTCTTTCTCCACATGCGGTTCTATATTTGAAGAAAAAAAATCTACAGTCAATAAGCAAAGTCAATAAAACTACGCGTTCGATCGATACAAGTATCAAATCGGTTATCGATAATCGACAGGTTGAGAAAAAATTCTAAGACAAGAGATAAAATTGATGAATCGATAGGAAGCGAGAGACCAACCGAGGTGTGGGTGTACTGGTAGCCGTCCGGGTTGAGCGAGGGGATGATAATCCAGTCGACGTACTCCAGGAGGAAGCTGTTCGTGTTATTCGCGGCCAGCTGATCCAGAACGTAGAGAGCCGTAGCCGGTGCGATCCACTCGCGAGCGTGAATTCCAGCGTCGATGACGATCGCTGGCTTCGGTCCACCTTGGCCCGGTCCACTCGACACTTTGACAGCGTAGATGGTGCGTCCCTCGTAGGATTTGCCAATGCTGAAGAGAGTAGCGACGTCGCTGAACTCGTTCGTGAACTCCTCCAGATGGGCGTTTATCTGTAAGGCAGCGTAACAGTCAGCGATTACTCAGAGTAGTTACACGGGATAATGAAGGATAACGATGACTAATTTGTACGCGAGACGTCGGGAAATATTGATGAGACTATCCTCCTAGGTTCTCGGGTAATTTTTTTTTTCACCGGAATTGATTAACGCGGTAATAAAAATCGCAGAAACGTGACGGCGCTATAGGCAAATTTATTCTAATCGAGTGTATCGACACTTGTCGTATTGAATAAGCCAGAGAACTTTGTACCAGGATTTTCAGAGTCGACTCGGTAATAGATTATTGATACTTCAGAAACGCTACAACACCGGAAACTGTAATCTGTCTAGTCGATTGGAAGTAAACGTTCGATCGGCTGTTTCGATAATAGAAATTCAAAACATTTGCGGTAGAGCGTATAGGCAAATAGAAAAAAGTCAATATTTTTGCGAAATACGTTTACTCACTTCGTTGTGATCGAGGTAGTAGGTGAATGGCAGCCTCGAGCTCATCGCGGATCGGCTTTGGACGAGACTCGCGCGACGCGCCTTCTCTTGGGCGATCCTCTCTTCGACGACCTTTTCCCTCATGTCCTCGATGAAGACGCTGTAGGAGATCCGGTTATCCCCGAGCTCCTGTTTGAAGACAGGAGCGTTCTTGGCGTCTACGAAGACGTCGTAGACGTCGCCGCGAGTGTGAACAAAGTCGTAACCGGGCTTGCCTTCGAATTGCTTCACGAAATCGGCCTTCTCGGCTGAATCGCAGAGCACGTGTATACCCTGCATTCTGCGAATAACAATTGTAATCAATAACAATAACAAAAACGAGAATATTTGGTTTATCTACTCCTGTAAAAAATTAAAGGGACACTCATCATTTTCGAAAATGATCTAATAAAATTAATCAGGAGATCATTTTAAAAAGAAATGTTTTTAAATGAGATACAGCTGTTTAAAAATGACCAGTGTCACCTTAATTGTTTTGAGGAGGGAAATAGACAAAAATTTTTTTTTAATTCGTTCGTATGAATTCCAGATTGCAGAAAGCAGTCGACGAACTTGAACTCACCCGATCAAGGATGGATCGATCTCATCCCCGTAAGAGAGGGCCGCGCAGGCCAGGATGGTCGCGATGAGAACGTGGTGACGCATCTTGCGGCCGGTCTCAGCTGTAACTGTCCGATCGGTCTCCTATACTTCCTTTATATATTTACCGGTATCTGCACCACGTGACTAGAGTGCGCGAAACGCCGTAAAACGGGCGCGCGTGCTGGAAAATACGCAATCTCGAGTTCATTGAGTGGCTAATCCGCGTTACGAGACGTTCGGTTGTCTCTTATCGTCTGGTAGAGAGAGACCGAGCGCGTACTGCGAGCCCGATAACGTTGTTTGGTTTTTTTTTTTTTTTTTAATCGATCGAGATCGATCGGCCCGGATAAGGAACGCGTGCGTTCTATCGCTTGTACTATATCATTGTCGCGGCATCGCGCGAATCCGTTCGCTCGCCGGTTTGTTGATAATTAATTATCGTGGCCGACTCATTGCCAATTTCCGCAGTCTTGCCGATCAATCTCGAGCGCGGCATTCGCTGCCTGAGGTCGTTTCGCGCCCCGGCTTCTCGATTCGACGGAATTACGTTTGATTCATCGGTGTGGTGCTTGGGGGATTTAATACCTCTGGAAAAAAAAATATCGAGCGATTTTCGAAATGGCTCAATCACGAAGAATTGTTCATCTCGGCAGAGTTTCAGCGAGGAGTCTTTGGATTCTTCGAATTTCTGAGAACTAGCTCTCTTCGAGTTCCGGCATTTTTTTAAACAATTTGTCAAACAGCCACGCGTCGATTTCGTTACCGATCGTTTTCCGCAGTACTGTGTTCCACTTTCGCAATGTTCATGAAAAATTACCGAGGAACATCTGTTACTATCTTAATGACATTCATACGAGCGTGAAAATAATTTAAAACGTCTTTTACGTTAGCGAAATCGTTAGACGTAATTTATTCGATTTGCACAAATTAGTAGCGATTCGGTCTAGTTTGACGAATTTTGTCATCCGTCTCGCTTAAAACTGCGATATGGCTGTGCAAACTGTGTCATATAATTTATAAACAAATAAATCGGCGGAACAATATTTTGATTTGCGTATCGGCATTCATTATCATCGAGTGTGAGATCGGCGCGTGTAAATGTATATGAACGCGGACGTCGATGATAGAATCGCGATGCCGATCACGCGCGAGTTCGAATATTCGACTTCGCGTGCGCCTTGCGTCTATCCGCGGCTCCTAACAAAGCCAAAATTGTGGCTATACGCCACGAATATGCATCTACGGGCTAAGAATTTAGCGACTGAAACGCGTGTGAATTTAAAAAAAAATATATACTGTAACTCGTTATTTCAAAAAATGAAAGAAAAGTTTATAAAGAACTTTCAATTTACTTGATTTTCAAGAAAAAAGCTAATTTTTTTATAGAAGTGTACTCTAGTTCAAATGTCTCTTCCACTAATCGAGAAAATCAAAATTCATTATGACGAATGAAAAATTCATGCAATGAGATTTATTTTGACGGGAATCTTCGAAATCGTTATTTTCAATCCGGCAGGATTTTTGCCTTTATCGTAATCGACGACCCCGTCCAATCGGGAAAACCGCTGGAAAATCTTGCGATTTTCCCGCTCCATACCGCGAATCTCCGAGATCGGAGAAAAAAAAGTAAACGAATGATGCGCGAATGATACTCGACACGCCCGATGTATTTTTATAACGATAATTCGATAAAATCGAGAAAATAGTAGGTAGTATCTGTCACGTTCGGTGATATATTATGACGCATTAATGCACCGATACTGGTAGATGCAATTAATTTATGTTCTATCATTCTTTATCGATTATTGAGTGAAAAAAAGAGGAATGTGGCGTTTGTGAATCGATATATCCCGATAAGAAGCGTTCGCGTTGAGCAATATTTTGTCGTGCGAGCTTCTATAAATAATTTTTCATCGGCGTTCTAATAATTTTTTTAATTTCATTCTCGATTCTCTTATCGATAAAGGAGATCTAATCTCGATTGTTTAGAGTTTCCGACTCGATTGATGAGATTTCTATTAGCTGGGTAGCCTACATAGATTAATGACAGTATTGTTAAATAAATAGACATCTCTCTGAATGGTGACTCTAGGAACTTTTTCGAGTCGGTATCGATAGCAAGGTAAATATTATTTCGGCGTTGTAACACAAAAGTTTTTCCATGTTACGTATCTTGCAATATCTCTTCCGAATTTCGTTAAGAGAGTACTTAAAACTTGTATACAGCTAACGATCGATTTACAAAATATATTTCTTTATTGACATTAATTTATGTAAAAAATTCGATTATAAAATACTGATTTCACTTTAAGATTAAGTATTTAAAATTATAAGACGCTGTCTAATACGATAGAATAACAATAATTTATATCATATTCCCGAAACAATGTATAGACTCATTAAGAAAAAAATAATTTAACAGCCTCATTGTAAGTTAATCAGTCTATACAGTTTTTACAAGTCTGTGTCAAGTAGAAGCGCAGTCGAGTGCCTCGTCGATGGCGTGGAACAATATACGTTGTCCATGGAGTGTTCCCATTGATTTGTTGAATTATCTGAATTATTTGGAGAAATTGGCAATGATCTTTGATTGTGTCGAACTATTTTCTGTCTCTCCGGAGTTTTATCATTGCTGAACACCCCTATGTAAGAGTTACTGATACTATGTGTATGATAGCCAGTGTCTTGACTGAAAATCTGTTTTTGCGATTTACCTGAAATACAAATTCACAGATTCAATATTTTTCTGTTAATATTTAGTACAACTAATAAGTATTTTTAGACCTGTCATATTTTAACAATATTATTGTATTGTTTACCATGCTTTATATTTATGTTCTTAACGCTTTCTTCAAATAAATTTGAATTTATTGATAATATATTATCCAACATGAGAGTTGTCGTTTTTTTCAATTGAATGTCTGTTCTTAAATTATTATAATCTATAATGACGTCGGTATCCATATACTTTGTATGAGAATTATCATCTAAGATATAATATGTTTTCATGATTCCTTCTATCATTTTATTTTAAAAATAAATGAATTCGAACTTGTGTTTAATAATGTTTCTTAATTGATACTTACCGTATTCATTAAAATCTTCCGATTTTTCATTCTCGTTTTGGGGGATTTCAGTACTCACATCCATTGATGTAACAATTTGCGATACTGGTGGATTACCTGCAAAGTTATTCTCACATGCTATATCCGATATATCGCTTCCAATAGGTGAGATTCCAAGTGGTGACAAATCACATGTATTGAGTGGTGTTCCGTGCGTTCTCGGCATGGGGTCGCCTTTCTGCTGCACAGTCAAAAGTAAATTGAAAATTATTATAAAGTACGTTAGAATAAATCTATCAATTAGAAAGCTTAATCGGAACTATTTCAACGATACCTTCAATGGTGTTCTGAAGGTCAGCATACCTCTCTGAGGTGGACTGTGCTCAGTCACATCGATATGTATAGGTGACATTGATCGAGAACTATCATGAGTCAGGCAATCATCATTATTGAAAAACAATTTTCTTCTTAGCGAACTGTTGCTTGAATTTATATCTTCTGTATCAACATTTTGGTCCTAAAACATATTAATCTGTTATTAAATGCACATATTACTCAATTAAAAATAATTCCAGAAAAATATATTTATACCTGTGTAAAGGAGAAATATGGTCTTAAACATTCTTCAACGTGGGGAGGTAATTCTAATGGCAAAGAGAGTACTGTTTGAGACCAAGCTAGAAAATAAATTATTATAACATTCAGTAAAAAGAAAAATTAAATACATTTTAGGTGAAAAAAAATTAATTCTCACCATCTTTTCTCAATTTAGGTGAATGATTTGATATTCTTGATTCATTATTTGGAAGCGTTGGTGTATGTAATTCTGATTCACAGTCAGCTTTAACTTTCCGAATTTCCCATGGACTGGGTATTATTTCACGTTGACTAAAGAATTTTGTAATAGCCGCTTGAGCTTGTACTTCCATTTCAGGATCGGTATAATGCATTTGCAAAACATTTTCTTCTATTTTAGCAGGTTGAAGCACAGCTAACTCATCTACGCTCCAGGAAAAACCAGGTGAATCAGCTGAAGGACTTGACACCTTTATACAAAAATATATTATATAATAGAAATTTTTATTGTTTCATCATTGAAATTAATTTTTTCAATCCCCATTATTGCTTTATTATTTTATAGGAACCTATGAATAATACCAAATATATTAAGTTGATAAATAATAATGATAAATTATTTCAAATATGTAATGGAACAAAATTTATAACTGAATACTTCTAGTTATTGTTTACATCAAATTCATGAATGGAGTCTGTAAGTGTAGTCGTTAAACGTAATATCTGTCAATGTAAGAAGTAATTACTTGAAACATACCTTCTTGAAGACATTAGGACTCATCACAGACAAATGTAACCTGCGCGCCAAATCTTTTTCAAAAGGATTTTTAGCAACGAACTTAGGCAAGCCAGCAGGAGATGACACATAATTAGGCAAGAGTTTAAAACAGTCGTTCTGATTAATTTTTCTTTCGTTCTCTTTGACTGGTGTTATTAATTGAGCAGGGCTATTGCACTCGGCGTTATAGCAATTCGAATTTCTACTGTTAATTTCATTAAATTCGGAAGTATCAATATTTTTATTATCCATTGCACGATATATTTAGAAATTTCTTAATTCATAATAAAATAACTCTACATTCAACTATATATAAAAACTATATACTTTATACAAAAAAGATAATGAGTACTAAAATCACAACGGCGTCTCAACCATGACACGAGCATCAACAAATCTAAACTAACCTTAGTTTACCCGGTTTAAAATAATTGGCCCTCACGTCATAGCATGCGTTTGAAGTTTTATATTGAGCCTCGTCATTGGATGCGCAATAACGGAAACGGATATTACTTGTATTTAAAAATACCGACAGTTATTTTAAAATTGGTCAACAGAATTTTTGAATAATATAAAATAAATGAATGATTTCAATTCTATATTACTTAAATTTCAACATATTATTATACTAAATTGAAACGTCTGATGTTTACATAATATTTCTTTTTGTAAATTATCATGTATGATATTAAAGGAACATGATTGTGTGGAAATAACATTCTGTTATTTATTATAACATTACTGTAATTCAACATGAAATTAATTTAACTTATAATATCTTAATAACTTCTGTAATATATGTAATATCTCTCAGTTTTCCTCTTTTCAGTTATGTCTTGAGCTTCTGAACATGAAAGATTTTACATCTGCACCATAATTAGAATTACTGAATAGCTTTGTGTTTCTATATAAATTGTTGGATTTATTGTACCCATTTGCTGTAGATGAAGGATTTATTTTTGTATATTCTGATCCAGGATTTATAATATTACGTCCACATGATGATGTATACATTGTGCGATATCTTCAAATTAAATTATATTGAAATTTAAAATAATATGTTCCATAGTTTGTGTATTAAATATTATAATTGAATTTATATACCCAGAACTTGTAGTTTGGGGAGTCATTGTGCTTCTTTGTATTTTTGCATAATCCATACGTTTCATTTCATCCTGTAGTTCAGAATATTTCTGTTTTATGTGGTCATAATGTTGGAGCATTTGCTGATATTGACTTTTTAATTTCTGATATTTTTTATCCTGTAAATAATGTTTTTGTATTTTATGTTATGATAAAAATGTAAGTAAAGGAATAAATTACAATTTACCAAATCTAAAAAACGTTGTAGAAGTATATTATTTTGCTGATTACGAAAGCTCCACGCTTTGAGTAATGTTTCCAATGTATTCTCAACTGGCATGAAAAGAAATGTTATTTTGGATGGAGTTGGATCTATTAAGTTGATTGATGCAGGCCCTACAGTTTTACATTGAGGACATTGCTTTTCAGCTGCCATATGAGTAGAAAAACTTATTGAAACATAAAAATATTTAGAATTATAAAATATATAAAAACTCATTACCTCTCATTAAACATGGATTGCAATAAATGTGACCACATTCAGTCAGAGAAAATGGTTTTTTCCCTCTATAAACAGGGCTTGAACACATGTTACATATAAACCAATCCATTTTTTTTAACTATGAGTTTACCAAATAAATAATTTTAAATATTTAAGAATTAAAAGAAAAATTATAAGCTGAAATTAAAAGAATTAGATATTACTCAAAGTGAACATAAGACTATTAACTGAAAATATACAAATAATAAAGAATCGATAAAATGGTGTCATTTTTTATCATAAATATAATTGACAATTCAAAACCCTACCTGAGATTTGCGGGAACAAGATTTATTCTATAAGAGAACGTAAATTTAATTTCAGCGACAGACCCGCCATGAAAGAACGTCACAACATTAATCAAACGAGTAACTAATTTTATGTAACAAATAAATTACGTTATCGAATTTAATAAATTTAAGAAATTCCAGTGCTCTTATCAGATAATTTTATGATAATTATAAAAATTATGTTTGATAAAACATTTTTTATTAATATAATGTGCACTTATAGTCTCTCAGAGAATTCGATAGTAGTGCCTTGGAAAATGTTTCTTTTTCACAACTAAGTACATGTTTAATATTGCACAGTTGGTTATGTAGAATATACTCATATTTTTGAAAATACCTAAAAGCGTTACTGTCATATTCTGAAGAAGATATATTTGTTAAACAAAAACTACAACAGGAAAAGCATCAATTTTAAAAACTCTTTCCCGGCCTGAAAAAATGACCTCTTTCATTCTTACTTGTTTTGAAACTCAAAACATTATTCATTGAAATGCATATAGTTCTTTATCTGCTCTGGCCCCACCAATTTTCTAAAAGAGCAGTCTATCTGAAGAAATCTATGGTTTTGAAACAAAAATAATATACGTGATATACCAGTTGAGTATTGCATAGTCCGTGATAATTTTACGAATACGTTACATGTGTCATGTTTATGTAGTGACAGATACCGTATACAGTTAAAAAGTATTTTCTAGTATTATTTTTTAAGAAAAATTTTTTTAAATGCACTTTCTCAATTAACAAGCGGTAGGATTTATATTATTGTTTAACTAAAGTCAGTTGAGAAAATTTCGTTGAACAGAATAATTAATGGGTTTGAAAGAAGCACGATTAACAATCTTGATAATGTTCTCTAAACGGTAAAAATTTTAAGACATTACAATTCCTGATTATTTTGATGTTCAGACAAAATTTTCTCTCTATTTGACATATCCTGAATTTAATAGGTCTTTAATTTTATTTTATAAAATAATTTTTATGAATACTTTATTCATTTATAAACGTAAATCAAAAACAAAGTATTGTATATATAGAACTTCAAATATTTTTTTATGACATTGTTATAATTATTTCACAATGTAACAAATTATTTTACAGTAAAAAATAAATTTGATAAAGATGAATCGCATAATACCAGAAATGGAACAAATCATAAGCCAGCTTGAGCGTGGCACTGTTGTAACTAAATTCTTTCCAAGAAAACGTCCAGAAAGGAAAACACTTATGATACGAAGAGAAACTCGTCAGATAGTATGGTCCAGAAGCAATACATTTCGACCTTTCGACGGTTCTGGTATGATATCTTATATTAATAATAGATTACACCATTATTTTAATCAAAATAATTTTTAATATTTTTTAGTTGAAATAAGAGAAATAAAAGAGATTAGAATAGGAAAAAATTCTAAAGACTTTGAAAAATGGCCAGAAGATGCTAAAAAAATAGAAAATCTAAGGTGTTTTGTTGTATATTATGGCTCAGAATTTCGTTTGAAAACTCTTTCTATAGCTGGTAAATATTATCTTATTTAATATCTTATTACAACATAAAAGTAAATAATTTTTTAATAATGATCTAAAATAGCACTCAGTGAGAAAGAATGTGAATTATGGATAAAGGGTCTACGTCATTTAATGAATGATACTATAAATGCCCCATATCCTCTTCAAGTAGAGAGATGGTTGAGAAAAGAATTCTATGCCATGGAGAGTTCCAGAGAAACGTTAGTGTTAATATTAGCTATGCTTCTTCATTGATATCACCAATTTCATGTTTTTACAGAGTCACTTTGAAGGATGTCAAATCATTTTTACCTAGAATTAATTATAAACTTTCAACAAACAGACTGCGTGAACTTTTTCAAGAAGTAGATGTTAAAAATCGAAATGAGATAGGATTTGATGATTTTATTACCTTATACCATAAATTAATGTTTGATCAGCATGTAAGTGTCAAAAATTTTTTAATTTTGTAATTTATTTTATTTAATAACCTATGATTTACAACACAGAGTCAGACAGATTGGAGTAAATTATTTAACTACTCAAAGAATGGTCAGAGTGTAACCCTTCAAGAATTTCAAAATTTCCTAATAAATGAACAGCAAGATAATTTAGGGAATAATGAACAAGAAGTATCAAAATTCATTCGAGAATATTTACAAGATCCACAAAGAGATATACAAGAACCATATCTAACCATATCAGAATTTATTGATTATTTATTTTCAAAGCAAAATGATATATGGGATCAGACATACAGTCAATTGTCACATGATATGACACAACCACTGTCTCATTATTGGATTGCATCATCGCATAATACGTAAGAAATGTATAATTATCTACAAATTATGTTATTAATTTCAGTTCATCACTCAATTGATTTTCAGTTATTTAATGGGAGACCAGATCAGTAGCGAGAGTAGTTGTCAAGCATATGTCCGAGCATTAAGAGCTGGCTGTAGATGTATAGAATTAGACTGCTGGGATGGCCCAGATGGAATGCCTTTCATCTTCCATGGTCATACATTAACAACAAAAATAAAATTTTTGGATGTTATTAAGACTATTAAAGAACATGCTTTTGTAACATCAGAGTAATACTATGATATATTTTTCATCATTTATAATTAGAATAATATATCCATTTGTTATTCTATTTATTATTTTCAGATATCCCGTTATTTTATCTATAGAAGACAACTGTACTTTGCCACAACAACGTAAAATGGCTGCTGCTATGCAAGAAGTATTTGGAGATATGCTATTAACACAGCCTATTGATAAAAATGAATCTTGTTTACCATGCCCTCATGCTCTAAGAAGAAAAATATTATTAAAACATAAAAAACTTCCTGACGGCGTGGACGAATCGTCATTTCTCATTCAGAACGACGAAAGCAAACAAGAAATGGATCTTAGAAATACATTGAAAAATGGCATCCTTTATTTAGAGGATCCTGTAGATAGAGAATGGAATCCTCATTTCGTTATTCTAACGCAACAAAAATTGTTTTATACTGACACTTTTTCTAGAGCACAAGAAACGGAACAAGATGATGAAGAAGGAAGTTTAAGGAGACCAACAGATGTAAGTTGACAAATAAGTATTTAGTAACAATTCTTCATTTCAAATACCATTTTTGAAGGGAATACCTAACGATGAATTACATTTCGGAGAGAAATGGTTTCACGGAAAACTAGCCAGAGGACGCGAAGAGGCAGAGGAATTGTTGAGACAGTATTCTCATTTTGGCGATGGAACATTTTTAGTTCGGCAATGTGTTACTTTTGTAGGGGACTATTGCTTATCGTTTTGGCGTAAAGGCAAAGTAAATCACTGTCGTATTAAGTTGAAACAGGAAATGGGACAAACGCAGTATTATCTGATTGATACCGTAAGCTTTGATAGTTTATACAGCCTTATTACACATTACCGCACGCATCCGCTTAGGAGTCAGGTAATAACACGAGCTATTTATAACAACAGTTTTATCAGCACGTGATAAGAGAAATGAATATTTTCTTTAAGGAATTCTTAATAACTCTGCAAGAGCCTGTTCCACAACCAAATAAACACGAAGAAAAAGAATGGTATCACGCTAATTGTTCTCGTGCGTTAGCCGAAGAAATGTTAAAAAGAATTCCATGGGATGGAGCATTTTTAGTACGCCCTAGCGAAAAAGAAAGTAATTCTTATGCATTATCATTTAGGTAAATGTTGCTTTGTATAGTTAAATATTTTACATTTATGATTTTATCATAATTTAATTATTGCCATTATAGGGCAGAAAGAAAAATTAAACATTGTAGAATCAAGTTGGAGGGTCGTTTATATACGATCGGAACTGTACAGTTCGAGAGTCTGGTTGAATTAGTCAGCTACTATGAACGGCATCCACTTTATAAAAAAATTAAACTAAATCATCCTGTTAATCAAGACATTATTAGAAGAATGGGATTGGTATATATCATAATAAAGAAACACTAAATTTTTCTACTGTTTGAACAGTTCAACTGTTTTATTAATTTTTACAGGACTCAGACGATGGAACTGTTTACGGTGTACCTGGTTACGTAGATCCTTCGAGTTTTGTATCTAAAGTAAATATCGGTACGTTGATTATTAGTTAATATTTTAAACAAATTTTTATTTTTTTAAAGGTTACCGTCAAAGCAATTTACGATTATAAAGCTAGGAGAGATGATGAATTAACTTTGGTCAAACATGCTATTATCACTAACGTTAATCGTGAAAATGGTGGTTGGTGGAGAGGCGATTACGGCGGCAAAAAACAACATTGGTTCCCTGCTAATTACGTTGAAGAGATAGATAATCAAGAAAATCCCGTAGAAGTAAGTAATAACAAAATATAAACTTATATAAATTACTTAATTCTTTGTCTTAATTATCTTGCATATCAATTTTAGTCCGCTGACTCGATGATGCTTGGGAATTTACAAAAAGGTTCTCTTGATATTATGGGCGCCGTAGTTGAACTAGCGGTCGGCGAAAGACCTGGTCTAGAATGGATTCTTAGAATTCAGAGTCCCAGTACTTGTTCTATATTTGAAGTAGCAACACCATCAAAAGAATCTGCTTTAGAATGGATGTCTATTATCAAAGAAACAGCACAAAGTGCTAGTGATAGGGTAATATTATTTATAGATCACCATTTCCCACAAAATATAAGACTTATAAAGTATTTGAGATCGAATATATTGAATATATAATTTCAGGAAAATCAACACAAAGAAATGGAACGTGCATGGAGAATAGCAAAGGAAATGTCGAATCTTATAGTTTACTGCAGATCTGTTGCATTTAGTATGGATAGAATAAGAAACAAAGGCTTCATTTTCAATGAAATGAGTAGTTTTCCTGAAACTAAAGCTGAAAAACTAATGTGTCAACAAGAGAATAAATTCTTTTTGAAATATCATCAAGTAAGTTCATTTTGTAACTATATAATTCTATAAGAAATTGGAGAGGTACTAAATTTTATAAATTTTAATTGCAGGTTCAATTCAGTAGAGTATATCCAAAGGGTCAAAGGATTGATTCTTCAAATTACAATCCTGTACCAATGTGGAATTCCGGTTGTCAAATGGTGGCTTTGAATTATCAGACTGGGGATAAATACATGCAAATGAATTACGCCAAGTTTAGGGAAAACGCCAATTGTGGATATCTCCTAAAACCCGAATTTATGTTTAGGGAAGACTTTAATCCTTTTGATAAAAATACATTACATGGAGTGGAATCAATTAAAATTTGCCTGAAAATTATCGGCGCTAGACATTTAATTCGTTCTGGCAGAGGAACTGCAAGTCCGTTCGTTGAAGTTGAAATAATTGGAGCGGAATTCGATTCCGGAGTTAAATTGGCTACGAAAACTATAAGTAAATATTTTTGTCAATTTAAATAAAATTTTTATTGACATAGCTTTATTATATCTATTATATTTTAATAGCCGATAACGGATTTAATCCAATGTGGAACGAATCTTGTGAGTTTGACGTGTACAATCCTTATTTTGCTCTCATAAGGTTTGTGGTTCAAGATGAAGACATGTTTGGCGATAGTAATTTTATTGGACAAGCTACTTATCCTGTAAGTGATCACATATACAATGTTATGAATTTAGAGAATAGGAAAGTAAAATACTCATTAATTTCAAATATTTTACAGGTTCGATGTTTGAGATCAGGTTATAGAAGTATCCCATTGAAAAATAATTATAATGAAGATCTTGAATTAGCGTCACTCTTGGTACATATACAAATAACTACAGAAATAGTAAGATTTTTACAATCATCCACACTATAGCAGTGTCAGATCGTTTCCCAGTTGTATTAACTTTATGCAAATTTGAATCTGACACTATGGAAGTATAAGTATTTTATTAATTATTATTGAAATACTAATATTACAGTGTCCATTTGTGAATCACTGAAATGTTATACCAAAAAAATGTACATGTTTGAATAATTTTATAAAAATAATAATCATTGAATGATGTTCATTCCAATTAAAAATTTAAAAGGAATTAACTTCTAAGATTATACATAGTAAATGTATAACAAAGTATACTATTTTTATCTACATAACTGTAGAAATATCATAAAAATTTATATCAGATATAAGATTGACTGTTTATAGATACTCTAGATATAGTTAGAAACTTCATGCATATCAGGATTTTAAGAACTGCAATATCTAAAAAATTAGGGCAAATCAAATTTTATGTGATGAAACAAGTTTTATTAAATGAATATTTTACGAAAGTTATATATATTTATCACTAGAAAGATAAATTTACTTATACAAAATTTGAAACAGGTCTAATGAAATTTTTCTTGAAGTCAAAATGACAATATACAAATGAATAATTATGTTAGTTTATCTATTTTTATAGTAGATGAATAAGCCAACTGCTGTGGAGGAAAATCTGAAATTGCTTCCAGTCAAAGAAAATATTTTATACTATTGTTATTAAAGTTTGGTTCTCTATTCTAACATCTAAATCGAATGCTCAAACAGCTGCTTACTTTCTTATTTCTGAAGCTTTTATCTTACTTGATAATTACGTAATAGGTACGTATATCACGGTACATCTATCAAATAACTTCAATTAGATAAAAAGCAGGAATAAAAGTCAATGCAGTACAAAGAACTAAAACATGGAATGTGAACAAGTACCAAATGATAAAATGCATAAAATATCATTCTTTTTCCTTATATATTTTTCTATTTAAAATATGTGATAAAAAATTATTAGCTATAGGATGCAATTCCTTTTTATTTTGCATTTAGCATGCTCGAATAATTTGTTTTTAGTTTATACTGAAAGAGTGCCATCTCTAAAACATCAAATGTAAAATAAATCACTATGACATTGACTCATTTGGTATTATTTTATTTTTAATTTTATATATACATATTTATGTAGAAACGTATATATAGAGGATTTCACGTTTATATAGGAATGTTTTTTTTTTAATTATATACTTATGAGTACACGAGAATATGAATAAAAATTTTGGAAGTGATCTATTTCATATAAATGAAATTCATATGAGTTTCTTGTTGAATTTTTAAAGTCTGTTAGAATAATAACTTTCGAAATTTTTATTGACAATATATGTAGGTGTGCAAATGTTTTTTTTATTTCATGCTAAATGTAATAAAAATGAATAAAATAAATTACGAAAATCAAGGCTTTGAATTTTGTATTTTGTTTATTTCGGACCAAGAACGAAAATCGAGAGTTATCAACTTTTTAATTATTTATTTTATGAATATATAGATGAAAATAACAATAATATATTTATGGTGACATTTTGTTCGTTTAATAAATTTATGACTTAATCAAACTGTAAATTTTTGTAATAGTAATTTAAGTGTTAAATATTTTTAATTATTATTGTTCTCTGTAAATTTTCATTTTACAAAGTAGATTTGATATATTCATCAAAGAGGTATCTAGCAAGTGAAGCATCACGTTCTTCAAGGAAGTTCTTCAAATCATTAGTGTAACCAGATAACTTGCGTACTTCATCTGCTTGCGATTCCACAAATTTCTCTTCGATATAATGGGCTACAGATGCATCCTGTTTAGGATGGTGTACTGTTTTAGCATGAATGCGTAAAGCTTCTTCAGCAAGTAATTTCTGGGTATCAAGAGCTTTAGCCAAACTGTTAATCTCATTCAATTGCAGAACATGGTTTTCCTTTGTCTGTGAACAATAATAATTTTTCATATAATTTTCTGAAACAATTAAGAGAAAAAATTAAAATGTAGCTTACATTTTTCTTCAAACGTGGCAGTTGATTGAAGTTCATTCTTCCTCCTCGTTTGGTGATGTATTTGATAACATCAATAGCATCATCCCATGCTTTATCAGACAATTTTCTATACAATCCCTTAAGACCTTCGCGATTAGCTTCATAATTTCCAAAGTGTGTTGACATCAATAAGTATTCAAAACTGAATTCAATGTTTGCATTAGCATATGCCTGAAGATCTGCTTGTAAATCTTCAAAAGCTCCATATTTGGCATTACAGTTTGGTAATAATTTGCTGTCTGAATAATACAATAATTATTATTATTTAATATTTTCTACAAACCAATGATAATCAGGAAAATATCAACAAACCATTAATCTGCGGTTTAGAACCACAAGAATCTTCTACATCAGAATAACAGAATTCTGAACTCGCAGTGGCCACTAAGGCAACAAATAATAATCCAACGAAGTACATATTTACTGTAACACATTAATTTCAAATATTAAGATTGCTATATCTGTAAGTATGAAGTAGCTATTAATGATAACATTAGTCCGATAAAAAATCCAATCAGGAAAAAATGTTTCCTTTGTGTCAATTACAATTCAATTGAATTCGTTTCAACCGGCAAACAATGAAAAACAATTCATTTTATATTCGATAATTTACATTGAACGAAAACAATGGCTATTCCACTTGATGAAACACGGCATAAAAACAAAATATCAAATTATTCGATCAATGTACAATAACACGCAATAACACAATACGATGTCGACAATCCAAATAAACATCGAAATTCGATTCAAAACTCATCTGTTGAATGTTTATACGACGTAGAAATCTAATAGAGACCTAAAATCTATCGAGTGGCTCGCACCACTTCGCTCCAACATACCTCAGATAATAGCACGAGCGTTCAGCAAGAAGTAACGTGAATACTCTCGCTTCGACGTTCTTCTAGCGTTGAACTTTACTGATTCACCTTCGCGATCTTTGCAACGCGCGCAACTGATAGCACTTACAACGAATAAATTCCTACTGCGGTAGGCGTTTTCACATAGTCATAGTCAGCTGATACACATTGCGCTTGCGCCTTACAATTATGAGACATCACTGAAAAATCAGGATGCGAAAATCGCGCATCTTTATCTAGATTTGACCAATCGGGCACTCGACGGGTGCCATATTAGCTCGAACAGGACCAATAGGAAAGAGAGAATTTGTTTTTCTCGCAGTATGACATCATGCAAACAATGCGCGTAAAATAACCTCAATCGTACTGTACATCGAGGGGACAATACGTCAGTAACGTCGCAATACAAAGAGGACAGAAAGTTCCAGTTACTCCCCGTTGGTTAATGCATCGATAATACGTATTAGTTGAGCGATCAATGGCCAAACGCGTTTAGTTAACACACGTTCTCTTATCTAGTTTCGTTGAAGACAGCCTTCTATACCAGTGCGTATAAAGGTTGCTTCCAAAACAGTTACACTGTAAGCATTACCCCGCATCCTTACAACATTATAACCTCAACAAAACAACAACGATGAAGTGGTTAATACTTTTTGTTGCTCTGACCTCTGTCAGTGGTACTTTGGGAGAAGGGCTTAAATGTGAGTTTACGTATTTTTTTATACATTAATTTTATTCACTCGGCATGTCTGTACATTAGTTATACTGGGAGGATAACTCTTTGATATCATCAGGCTCTATACCTTTAGATATCGTGATTAAAGATAATGATTCAATATCTAGATGTACATGTAATTCACTTTTTTAAATTTTATTTTGTTGGAATCAAAAGTTTAGAGCCGCACTTAGAGTAATCATTCTTGTGTAAAATTCAATGCAATTAATTACTCAACTTATTCATATGTTAGATGATTTGGCAAACTCCTTGTTGTTTGTGACTATTCGAATCTATTTTATTCTCTATATTAACTTACATCAATCTATAATAATAGAACAAGCAATTGTATACATTAGTATACAATGTCAATTTTCATATCAATTCTTCTTTTTTATTATCTCTATTTTTAACTAGTAATTGCTATTTGAGTATACCGAATAGTATTAGAAATGGACAATTCAACTCCAATTAAATTATTAATAATCACAGTCAAAGTTGAAAAAAGATCGTTTATACATTATTTGTAACAATATAGTAGCATAGAATTTATGTTACCATTATTATACAGTATTATTAATATTTATATTGAAATTGGTATTTGAATTGAATTGGTATAAATTTACGGTATTATTTCGTAACTCCCATTGCACAGAGCGGATAAATAACTATTTCTCAACAGGCTGGTTACTCACAGCTGCATATAAAGAAATGATAACGATTAAAGTTCAAATAGTATATACATTCATATCTATAGAATTAAATCTTCATTTTCCTCACAAAGAGAAATCAAATGCATTTAATGTAGAAGAACAAATTTCGAACGTTAAAAATTAACGTTTTTCTCTTTCCCGTATCAAACACGTGTAATCGCTAATCACAAAAAAAATCAAGTATCGCCTCCTTAAAATTTTTTAAAATATAAATTCTCTACTTGGCTTAACGATCTTGTTTGCACATTGATAAGACCACTTTCGATAAATCGTGCGTGATCGTTTTCACGTATTTGCTTTACAATCCAAAGTCCTATATTTTCTTGCAAATCATAGGTCTTTGTTAAAGTATGCTATCATTAAGGGAAACTATTTCTTTGTTTCGTGAAATGTCGCGAGATAATGACGCACAGTTTATAATTTATTAAAAATCAGAAGATAAACTTATCGCAATGACGAATTTTCAGACAATATGCGTAATGTTAATTTTCCAAGCAATTTCATCATCAAATATTTGCGTTGAATATTTCTAACACTGAATTAACGTTGCTTTGTGTACAGTACATATTAACCAAGCTAACATTAAGCTTTATATGCATTAATTTGTTTAATTATATGTTGAATTTCTTGAAATAGAATTCTATTATATTTTCTGAATGTAATTGACCGTACTTTTTCTTTGGTAGGTACTTTGAAGCCCGTCGATATTCCAACCTCATGGCTGGACATGGTGGACCCATGTGTAAAAATTATGAAAGCACAAGTCAAAACCGAAATTGAAGCTGCCATGACTTATTTGGCCATGGTGAGTGAATTCTATTAAGATTTATACCATGTTTCTCTTGGAATATGTTCAAGGTCAAATATACAGCAAGAGAGAAAGAGAGAGAGAGAGAGAGAGAGAGAGATGAGAAAAATACTAATTTAAAATACGTTATTATCGAAACAACGCTAACCAATGATAAGTTGATCGATAAATTCCTGATTACATTGACACACTTGTTAATGTAGCATTATTTCTTTCAATTTGATAAAATTTTATACATTCATTTGTGATTAGTATTATTTCTAATAAAGTAACAAATTAAGTGAATAAACATTAAGTTTATGCTTTTCAGATAAAAAATTTCAAATCCACGAAAAATTGTGTATTGATAATTTTATAGAATTCTTTCTTTTATAGGGAGCTCATTTTGCTCGCGATAACATCAATCGCCCTGGATTTAGCAAACTTTTCATCGAAAGTGCTAGCGAAGAAAGAGAACACGCGATCAAGATTATTGAATATCTTTTGATGAGAGGGCAATTAACCAAAGACTTGAGCAAACTGTTGAAATTCCCTTTGGTATGTAATATAAAACTACATTATTTTTTAAAGTTTGAAATTGTACATACAACAAAAATTAACAAATACATTTTTTTTACATAGAAACCAATCCGTGAAAATTGGAATAGTGGCGTTGAAGCACTCACAGATGCTTTGAATTTGGAAGCTCAAGTAACAAAGAGCATTAGGGAAATTATTAAAACTTGTGAAGCTCCAGAAGGAAGTGATTTCAATGACTATCACGTAAGTTTCTTGGTTTCCGATATATATCTAAAAATTGGAGCTTCCTACGAACTGTTTTTAATTAATTGTGTATACTTATTTTATAGTTGGTGGATTACCTTACCGCCGACTTCCTCGATGAACAATACAAAGGACAAAATGCATTAGCAGGAAGGATCTCGACGTTGAACAAAATGATGGCAACCCATGGTCCATTGGGAGAATTCCTCTTTGATAAGAAGCTTTTACACGATGAATTGTAAACGTGATGAAAGATGAACAAATTTATTATCATTATTATTATTATTATTATTGTTTATAACAATGTAGCCATATTTCAATAAGAACAAAGTGTATAAACAAAATTTTGAAGTCAAATACAATTAATACTATTGTTAATTTATTACGTGGAAAAATATGATATTTTAGACCGTGCATTTAAATATGGCATGTACTATTAGAGCAATACATAAAACGGAAATTCAATTTGTTAATGTATTATAAAATGCTATTGTCTTTAATAAAATAAATATTATTCTGGGATTCATAAAATACATCGTAATAAAAATGATTCAAGATAATATGGTACTTTTTTCACAATATTTAGAATACTTTGTTATCGAACGTGAAATTTATTTTCTTCTATAAAGTATTACATTATTTTTTATTCTATACAGTATAAATCACTGTTCAAGAAATGAAAAACAAATCTTATCCTTTAGTAGAAACGTTATAATTTTTTGAAATGATTGATAACAATATATTTATATTATAATTAAATGGTAACTTCAATGTAGAATCAAAATTAAATAATTTTTGCAGATTTACGCACTCAATAACTCAGTTTCTATCGCTTTCATGACATTTGTATCCACAGGATTTGTATCGACAGGTGTTTCCATTGGGACGACTTTAGAATTCTTTCTCTTAACCGAATATATTTTCCTTAATTTTTCATAATGTTCAATCTCCTGCAATGATTAATAAATAACATTTAGAATTGACAAAAAATACATCGGAAAAATAGTATACCATACCTCTTTTCTAACAGAAGGTTCTATCTTCTCGAATGCAGCAATAAAATGCCGCATGAAAATTTCTGCTGTCTCCGTCAAAGTATCACTAATTTTTCGCCAATGATATAAATCACAAGACGTATAAACTGCGAGTTTTTCTGCTAGAAATTGTACTTGTGCTTCATTAATTAGTTCATTTAAATCAGCTCCGGTAAAACCTTTACTACGATTAGCAATTTCTTCTAAGCACACATCGGCCGCTAACTTAGGTTTAGTGCCATTCTGTAAAAAATACTAATGTTAGTAAATTGGTATTTTACAACATAATAGAGAGAATTGTTATTCTCACTTTGGTAAGTGCCCTTAAAATATCTATTCTATCCGAGGCTGTCGGCAGTCCTACGAATAATATTTTATCTAATCGTCCAGGTCTCAATACTGCTGGATCAATTATGTCAGGACGATTGCTGGCAGCTAGCAGGAATACTCCTTGACGTACTTCTACACCATCCATCTCTGTAAGAACTTGATTCACTACTCGCGATGAAGCAGAATTGTCACCTTCAGTTCTCTTAGGGCATAAAGCGTCGAATTCGTCAAAAAATATAACACAAGGTGCTAAATTTCGGGCTTTTGTGAAACATTCTCGTACTGCTCTTTCACTTTCACCAACATACTATATAAAATAAAATTGAAATTAGTAACATTCGTCATTAATTTGTACCCAAAAAATTATAATGAAAATTACCATGTTTAAAAGTTCAGGACCTTTCACCGAAATAAAATTAATTCCTGCTTCATTGGCAGTGGCCTTTGCTAATAATGTTTTACCACACCCAGGGGGGCCACATAGTAGCATTCCAGAAGTGGTAGATAAATTTAAGCCAGCAAAGTTCTTGGGAAGAAGTAATGAAGTCTGTAACAATATAAAAAATTGTTGAAGAGATTGATTTCTTCTTTTATGAAAAATTTAAACTTACGAGAATATCCATTTTTAATTGTTGTTTCATATCTCGTAAAGAGCCGATGTCTTCCCACGTAATATCAGGGACTGTTGGTAAACCTCGTTTGGCAGAAGGTTGTACAGTTTTAAGTGCAGCTTCAAAATGACACTGTTTAATTGCTGATCTTTTCAACTGTTCTGAATCAGGATGTGATTCGGATTGGAGTAAAACATATAAATCTACCGATTCAGTTGCGCAATTTTTGTTATTGCCTTCATTTTGCTGAGAACTTGAATCAGTTATAGTTGAATGTGGTTCGATTTGAGATTCTGCATTTTCTGTCGATGAAGAAATATTTCCATTCGTTGGAGATTCATTTAACGGTTTCATATTTAAGTTTGAGCATTCAATTTCCAAATGTAATCTTTCTGCGCAAATCATCCCTGCTTCTTGTATCAATGATACTAAATCTGCGCCTACATATCCTGGGGTCAACTTGGCAATTTTATCCAAATTTACATCGGGTGCGAGTTTTATTTTTTTTGTGTGTAAGGCCAAAATTTCAGCACGGACTTTCTCGTCTGGAATACCAATCAACAGTTCACAATCGAAGCGTCCTGCTTGGCGTAACCCAGGATCTAAGGCGTCTGGTCGATTTGTCGCCCCTATTAGTAATACTCTATCTCCATCTTCTCTGGTTCCTAAATCTGAACGTAAACTAATGAGTGAAAATATTATTTTTTTGCTGAATGATTTTTCTAATCAATAATTACCGTCTATACACATTAATAACTGAGAAACAATTCTTCTTTCCATGTCTCTCTGAGCATTCGCTCTAGGTTGTGCGATGGAGTCAATTGCATCTAAAAAGATAATGCAAGGTGCAGTAGCAACAGCTTGTTCAAATAAATCTCTGATTCGTGATTCGCTTTCTCCAGACACACCTGCAATGAGTTCGGACGCGGATACTTCCAATAAAGGTATACCTAATTCCTGAAGTAAAATAAAACTGATATACAATAATGAAACCAAAAAATATTACATTAATCTATAGTATTCAACAAAAAAATGTTCATACTCCAGCTATTGCATTAGCTAATAAAGATTTGCCACATCCTGGTGGACCATGAAGTAGAATTCCTCTCTTTGGAGACAGTTTATAGTGTTTAATAGCATCTGGCTTTTTAAAATGTAGTAAGATGCGACACAACCTATTCCGAATCTTGTCAAACCCTCCAAAATCAATCAATTTGGAATCAGATGTAGTGATATGAAGGGACTTAGATTTCTTAGTAGCTGTCGATGATGTATATAAGTTATTATCCTTCTGCCTTTTTCGTTTCTTCACATTTGTATTACAAGCTACCACCGATGTATGCTCATTGTTTTCATCAATCTAAAAGATTCAAATATATTATAATTCATTATACTACATTGATATTCATTTTATCTATCTTTTTCTTTTTTATAGGGCTTTCACAATTTGTATTTGTAATAGTTTTAGTTGAACCTACATGAGTGTTAGGAATCGTGTTAGATTCCGCAATTTTGTCATTATTCACAGTTGTACTAATATTTGCATCGAGTTTTGAATCTTCAGTTTTGGATGTTTCATCATCGTTACTAATATCTATTACTTCTCGGTTACCAGAATCATCCTGAAATTCATTTTTTTTTTGTACAATTTCAATAATTCACCATTCAATCTTGGATCTTCTGGCTATACAAAACTAATATAAGAAATTACCATAATAATGACATAAAAATTCCAAACAAACCTCTGTATCAAAACTATTATTGTGTCTATTTTCTGATGAAGATTGGTTATTTAATCCTTTATAATTTTGTATGACTCTTTTAAATGATTCTGAAACTATTGTGTTGAATTCACGTCTATCCATATCAGAATATTCCTTACGTTTTTTACGTATTGAATTAGCCATATCATCAACATCAATTGAAGGCTTCCTTCTATTTGTGCTCAGGTACTGCGACAATATATTTTAAAATGAAAATCAATAAATCTTGCTTTTCAAAAAAGCAACAGCAACCTATAAGTTATCTCAGATTGGCTCAGATGATGTTACAATTATATTTTAAATTGCAATATGAGCGACTAAATGAAATGTAGAAATATTTTCATTATGAATAGTTTCTAAATAAACATACCAGTTTTATATGCATTGTCAAAACCTCATCATCAACAATGCAACTAGATATGTCTTCTCTGTTGCAGAACGATTTTCTAAATTTTAATCCAGCAACAGATTCCTGCAATAACAATGAAATAAATTCATGTGAATTAGCCACTTTAAAATTCTCCACAAACAGTAGGAAATAGGATTGGAAATTAAAATTAACAATTACACCTACATTTTGTTTATCCGTGTCTTTAGATTTATTACTTGAGATCAACGAATTTGGCCGACTTTTCGTCATTTTTGTTTATAGGTATAGTAAACAAGCTATTTTTCTTAGGAAGCGAGTTTTTCCACGTGCTCGAACCCTCTAACTAGAGTGACAGGTCGAGACCTGACTGGCCTCAGCGCTACCCCCACCATGACTCTGAAATGAGCAGCCGAAAAGAAAACTACTCGACGTTTGTCATCGATAGTAGTAGAAGTCTTATGTCGGAAATTCAAACCCCCGTATGAAGAGAAAAGTGGGGTTATCTCCATCCCTTGCACGCACAGTGGAGTGTAGTACATCAGTGTAGCCTCCCACCACCCACTCCTCTCTTCTCTTTCGAGCTTAAGTTACCGACAGACGTTATCCGAAGTCTTATTTCCTCGAGTAGTTCTTTTCTGAACCGTTCATTTGGGAGTCATGGTGGGGGTAGCGGCGAGGCCTGTAGGGGTCTCGATCTGGCCACACTAGATTGGAGGATTCGAGCACGTTGAAAAAATTATTTTCTAAGAAAAAGGTTGTTTACTATTCATGTAAACACAAATGGAAAGAAGTCGACCAAATTCGTCAATCTCGAGTTATAAATCGAAAGAAATGGATAAACAAAAAGTACGTGCAATTGTTAATTTTAATTTTCAATCCTATTTTCTACTGTTTGCGAAGAATTTCAAAGTGGCCAATTTACTTGAATTTATTTCATTGTTATTGCAGGCATCTGTTTCTGGATTAAAATTTAGAAAATCCTTCTGCAACAGAGAAGACATATCTAGTTGCATTGTTGATGATGAGTTTTTGACAAGGCGTATAAAAGAGGTATGTTTATTTAGAAACTATTCATAATGGAAATATTTCTACATTTCATTTAGTCGCTCATATTGCAATTTAAAATATAATTGTAACATCATAATTAGTTTTTCACGTCAATACGTTGACTGCCAATCTATGAGATAATTTATAGATTGCTGTTGCTTTCTTGTTGCTGTGGCTGTTAACCTGTTAAATGAATCTAAAAAGTCACAATTAAATTATGACATTGTTATAAAAGTAAGATTTATTGATTTTCATTTTAAAATTTATTGTTGCAGTACCTGAATACAAATAGAAGGAAGGTTTTTATCGATGTTGATGATATGGCTAATTCAATACGTCAAAATCATAAGGAATATTCTGATATGAATAGACGTGAATTCAAAACGATAGTTTTAGAATCATATCATAGAGTCATACAAAATTATAAAGGATTAAATAACCAATCTTCGTCAGAAAATAGACACAATAATAGTTTTGATACAGAGGTTTGTTTGGAATTTTTATGTCATTATTATGGTAATTTCTTACATTACATAGACTAATTGAAATTAGTTTTGTATAGCCAGAAGATCCAAGATTGAATGGTGAATTATTGAAATTGTACAAAAGAAGAAATGAATTTCAGGATGATTCTAGTGACCGAGAACTAATAGATATTAGTAGCGATGATGAAATATCCAAAACTGAAGATTTAAAACTCGATGCAAATATTAGTACAACTGTGGACAATGACAAAATTGTGGAATTTAACACAATTCCTAACACTCTTGCAAGTTTAACTAAAACTATTACAAATACAAATTGTGAAAGCCCTATAAAAAAGAAAAAGGTAGATAAAATGAATATCAATGTTGTGTAATAAATTATAATATACTTGAATCTTTCAGATTGATGATGATAATGAGCATACATCGGTGGCAGCTCGTAAAACAAATGTGAAGAAACGGGAAAAGCAGAAAGATAACATATATCCATCACAAACAACTACCAAAAAATCTAAATCCTTTCATATCACTACATCAACTTCTAAATTGACTGATGTTGCGGGAATGGATAACATTTTGATAAGTTTATGTGATATCTTAATACATTTTAAAAATCCAGAATACCTTAAAGAGGTTGGCTATTCTCCAACGAGAGGAATTCTACTCCATGGTCCATCAGGATGTGGCAAATCTTTATTAGCTAATGCAATAGCTGGAGTATGAACATTTTTTTTTTTGAATACTATATATTAATGTAATATTTTTTGGTTTCATTATATATCAGTTTTATTTCATTTCAGGAATTAGGTATACCTTTATTGAAAGTGTCCGCGCCCGAACTCATTGCAGGTGTGTCTGGAGAAAGCGAATCACGAATCAGAGATTTATTTGAACAAGCTGTTGCTACTGCACCTTGCATTATCTTTTTAGATGCAATTGACTCCATTGCACAACCTAGAGTGAATGCTCAGAGAGACATGGAAAAAAGAATTGTTTCTCAGTTATTAACGTGTATAGACGGTAATTATTGATTAGAAAAATCATTCAGCAAAAAAATAATATTTTCACTCATTAGTTTATGTTCAGATTTAGGAACCAGAGAAGATGGAGATAGAGTATTACTAATAGGGGCGACAAATCGACCAGACGCCTTAGATCCTGGGTTACGCCAAGCAGGACGCTTCGATTGTGAACTGTTGATTGGTATTCCAGACAAGAAAGCCCGTGCTGAAATCTTGGCCTTACATACGAAAAAAATAAAACTCGCACCCGATGTAAATTTGGATAAAATTGCCGAGTTGACCCCAGGATATGTAGGCGCTGATTTAGTATCATTGTTAAGAGGAGCAGCGATAGTTTGTGCAAATGGATGTCTTCGGGAAATTCTTGACTCAAAATTGAATATGAAATCGTTAAATGAATCTCCAACGAATGGAAATATTTCTTCATCGACAGAAAATGCAGAATCTCAAATCGAACCACATTCAACTATAAATGATTCTAGTTCTCAGGAAAATGAATGCAATAACGGACATAACGCATCTGAATTGGAAAAAAGACTTTTTTTACTTCGATCCAAATCAACTCCCGATTCAGAACAGTTAAAAAAATTACACATTAAACAATGTGATTTTGAAGCTGCACTTAAAACTATACAACCTTCTAGCAAACGCGAAGGTTTCCCAACAGTCCCTGACGTTACGTGGGAAGACGTTGGCTCATTGCAAGATATAAGGCAGGAATTACAAAAAGCTATTATCGTAAGTTTAAATTTTTCATTAAAAAAGAAATAAATCTCTTAAACAATTTTTTGCAATTGTTGCAGGCTCCAATACGTCATACCGAGGACTTTGCTGCCTTAGGTTTAACTACCGCTTCTGGAGTGCTATTGTGTGGTCCTCCTGGTTGTGGTAAAACGTTATTAGCAAAGGCCATTGCCAATGAAGCAGGAATTAATTTCATTTCGGTGAAAGGTCCTGAACTTCTGAATATGGTAATTTTCATTATAATTTTTTGGGTACAGATTAATGACGAATGTTACTAATTTCAATTTTATCTTATATAGTATGTTGGTGAAAGTGAAAAAGCTGTTCGACAATGTTTTATAAGAGCCAGAAATTCGGCACCATGTGTTATATTTTTTGACGAATTGGACGCTTTATGCCCTAAGAGAACTGAGGGTGACAATTCTGCTACATCGCGAGTAGTGAATCAAATGCTTACAGAGATGGATGGTGTAGAAGTACGTCAAGGAGTATTCCTGCTAGCTGCCAGCAATCGTCCTGACATAATTGATCCAGCAGTATTGAGACCTGGACGATTAGATAAAATATTATTCGTAGGACTGCCGACAGCCTCGGATAGAATAGATATTTTAAGGGCACTTACCAAAGTGAGAATAACAATTCTCTCTATTATGTTGTAAAATACCAATTTACTAACATCAGTATTTTTTACAGAATGGCACTAAACCTAAGTTAGCGACCGATGTGTGCTTAGATGAAATTGCTAACAATGCGCATTGTGATGGTTATACCGGAGCTGATTTGGCTGCATTAATTAAAGAAGCAGGAACACAGGTTGTAATAGAAAAACTTTCTGGTGGTACTTCTACGGGGGCAGTTGAGATTTCCATGCGGCATTTTACTGCCGCATTCGAGAAGATACAACCTTCAGTTCGAAACAAGGTACAGTATACTATTTTTTTGATGTGTTACTTTTTACTTCTAATTGTTATTTATTAATCAATGTAGGAGATCAAACATTATAAAAAACTAAGGAAACTATATTCGGTTAAGAGAAAGAATTCTAAAGTAGTCCCAATGGAAACACCTGTCGATACAAATACTGTGGATACAAATGTCATGGAAGCGATGGAAACTGAGTTATTGAGTGCGTGAATCTGGAAAAATTATTTAATTTTGGTTCTACATTGAAATTACCATTCAATTACAATATACATATATTGTTTTTAATAATTTTCAAAAGTTGTAACGTTTTTACTAAAGGATAAGATTTGTTTTTTATTTTTTCAACAGTGATTCATGCTGCATAGAGTTACAGATAATGTAGTATTGTATAGAAGAAAATAAATTTCACGTTCGATAATAAAGTATTCAATTTTTTTGAAAAAAAAAGTACCGTAGTATCTTAGTTCAATCAATAGATTCACTGAAATACGGTTTCATGATTTTTTATACACGAAATAATTTCTATATAAACAGTGCAACCTCTTTAAATAGAGTATATCAATACTAAATACGATTATAACGTTACTCTGTTGGTAACAACGAGATATGCCAAATATTTAATCACATAGATACACTAGCTTCAAATTTCAGGTTTTTTCCAAATTTCCTTCAAGTTAAATATAAATATAAAAAAAACTTGGTTTAAAAAATGTTGATACTGATTTTGATTGTACACTTTTTATTAAAATGATTTTATTAAAATGATATGTACAGGGAACTGCATTATTACAATAAAAAGCGAGTAGTCTTACAAATTATGTTTTGTATGTTCCGTCCATTTGAACATAATACTAAATTAACTGTGTTCAACAATTTAAATATATTTCTACAAGAATTGAAAAAATTGTATTTATGTTGTCGGACATATGCTAGAAATAACTTGTCCGTAAGCGCGTTCTGGACCTAAACTAATCGGTTTTTCATTAATAAGAATATTTTTAATGCAACCGACGTATTGCGCCTGTGAGGTGCTTCCCCGTAGTCTCCTTCCTAACATAGGATGTCCGCCAATGAAAATTGGGTGTTTCGATAAAACTCCCACGGCATTTTTGCCGCCGATTCCTGGAGGCGCGGCTTTGTGATCAACTGAGAGTAAAACGGCATTCTTCTGTTTTACGGCTGTTATAAAATAAGATTTTAATTTAAAAATTTTGTAGTTGATTGTATTAATATCAAATTCTCTGGGTGGAATAACTTTAATCTCACCTCGTATATTATGCCAATCACCATCGCACAAAGAGTTTGGATTCGTTGGCACAAAGGATGTTTCTATTGATCCCTTGGAAGTTTTGACGAGGAATTTAATAGTGCCATTCACCATTTCTAATAATAGAAAATCACGTTTTCCATGGACAGATAATAAATGGCCGGAGCTAACTCGTGGTTTGATATCCATTTGAATATCGACAGTTTTTCCAACGGTAAATTTATCCACTGAAATAATTTTTTTAAATAATTAATAATATGTATTTAAGGAAATCAATATCAACTTATTAATAAAGTTTCGAATCACGTACTTGCTCTGAACAAATTGCTTCCATTGCCTGGGTAGAAGAAGAGACCTGGCTCAACTCGTTTAGAACAAGGAATTACACCAATTTTTTCTGATGGTTCTCCAACTTGTTGCCCGTTCAACATAAAGTTACCCAAGCACCCAGTGAATGTTTTATTCGTTCCCTAAAATTAATAGTAAAATATACGTAATAAAATATAACATCTCCTAGATGAATGATCGACACAAATATCGTTTTACACTCACAATAGTTGTTAGTGCAATATTGAAAAGTTCTGGTAATACACCTCCAACATAGAAGGGAGGATTAACGCTAATACTCATCATATCTCCTTGAGAGTAACCTGTTATTGGGGCTTCTTCGTCAATCAACAATTCTCCGTGATTTCTTTGTCTCTTGAATACTACATTGTGCCATTGATTATCATTTATTTTTTTATCGCTAACGAGTAATGCTGGTCCGGTTCCACAATCAAATTTGTAATGCACCTGAAATTATTTGGATTTTTCGTTAATCAAGTTACATTTAATTATATTAATAATTCCAACATCAATAAAAAATCGATAATCACTTTTCCTTCAACAATGTACACAGCAATCAAATCCTGTTTATTCAATTTAGCATCAGAACTGTAGAATATTATTCCATCGTCTGATAAAGTTTTAATATCGATCTGGAAATCGAAGTCGTCCTTGTATCGACCCATTATCGATCTGTATTCCAATCTGCTGTTTCTCAAAGTACCTGTAAAAATTAATAAAATTCAATTGAGTTAAATTTAATTATAACTAAAGATTCGATGAACGAAAATTGTATTCTCAATTGTGTACTCACCAAATCTCCATGCATTTTCAACTTCATTGTCTGGAAGTGGATAGTATGGCAAATTACATCCATCCACCATCTGAGGTTCGATTTCGGTTACAGGCTGAATTGGGCTCTTAGTAGTGATCTCTCCTACGTTTCCGCGCCCCTCGAGAGTAGGTTCTTCTCCTTCCGTTTCTTTTTCTAAATCGACGTCAACGATATCTACAAGTAATTGTTCTTAGCTACTGCACGAAAAAGGAGGAATCACTTAATCACTTACTAATTTGAGTCGATGTTTCAAAAGGTTCTGAGTTATCAGTAGGCAGAAGAACTGGCCACTTATTTTCTGGTTCGACTATTGGAGGTAATGCTGAAATTAATAAATATGTCAATTAATTCTATTATTTTTATTTATTCTTTTTATTTCTAATAAATATAAAATTGATGTCAATTTACTCACATGGCTGATCGCCTCCTCTGCATTTTCCTAACAGCGCATTCGGTCTTTCCGTAGTATTAGCAAAGTTGATAATAACGTCGTTTAATGTGGCATCTCCAATGCAGCCCAAGAATGGATATTGCAAATCTTTCTGACTTGTACGGAATTGCGATGGCAGACCACCGATGAAAAGATCTCCATTCTCAATGTTCACAGCCGGCGGAGAAATTTGCGAACTGTACGATTTCACGTCATCGATGTCAAGACGCAAGTTATTAGCGCTATGTGTTGCTGTCACAACATGCCATTCATTGTCGTTGAATTTGATGTCGTTTGCGCTCGTTCTCACTTCTTCTCCTTGATTGTTGAATACCAGTACTCCATTGTCTAAAGCCAAATAGCATGCGCTACTGTGGTCTCTATTCGACACGTAGAACACCAGACCGTACTGGGATGTAGTTTTGAATTTCAAATTTATCTGCATGGAATTCTGCGAGGAGACACTGGGCCATCTTACGTATCCTGGTTTGCCATCTTCGAACGACACGATACTCGCAAACTAAAAATAAATGTTATATTATGAATACAATAATAGCCAAATGGTACAAAATACAATAATGGTACAATAATTACCCGTGCTGGACAACCAGGAACGACACCGAACGCTTGTATGTTACGGCTGAGGTCGACCGATGTCTCCAATATAACAACGTTGTCGATACATCCATCGAAGCCAGTTCTCGTCACGGCGGGATATGGAAGCTCGGTATTTGGAGAATATCCTCCAAAGTAAATGAAGTCCGATCCAATCAACGAAGTAGATGTACCCTCGGCCTCGCCTCGAGCTACCAACGCGTTGTCGAGTTTCAGTACTCCAATCTTTTCCTGCCTCAGAGCTTCAACAGAGTGCCAGTTGCCGTCGTTATATTTTTTCGGAGAAACCAGAGTCGTCACGCCCTCTCCGAGATCGTATTGATAAAGTACTAGACCATTTCTCAATTCCAAAGACAAGAACTGTCTTTCATTGCCCATCAGATACAGCAAACCATCGTCCGTGAATGTCTTGAAGCTCAGTTTCATGCCGAATTTCTTGCTGTTTACTGGTATTTGAGAATTCTTCCTGCTCAACAGTGCGTAGCCTTGTTTGTCGAATCTCAAACCTGTGCTAGGTTGGAAGTTCACCAACTTGTCTCGTTCCATCGCTACCTGCCTGTTGTTCTCTCCATCTATGAAGTTCCAGAACGAAACTGGAATGTCACCGATCATCAGTTCTTCCATTTCACCTTCGAATGAAGACGACGTCACTGCGTTTTGAATTTGGAACGAGGATGGGAATCCTCCGACGAAGAGCTTGGACTGGTCCTGATCGAGATTGAATATCGAATACTGTCCAGATAGTGCCTGTTCTTTCACGTACAATTTATCTTTCCCTTCTCCGACGTCTTCCCTCACGATGAGTTTCACGTTCTTTCCAGTCCTGTCCACGATAATCTGCCTCCATACATTGTCAGACACGAATTTGTTGCTGATTATCCTCTCAGGACCGGAGCCAAGGTCGACTATCAGCACTGGATATCCACTTTCGACGGTCAGTGCCATGAAGTCGTGTGTTTTAGCTCGTGGAAGTTTGGTATTCTCTTCGTTTCCAAGATACAGCAGGAATCCGTTGGTCTTGTTCGTTCTAAAATAAGTTGATATTCTAGTCGACGTTGCTAGAAGTGGAAGGCTTTCTGGGTTCTTCAATTCTAGAGTTGTATTTCTGTAGAAGGTCAATCCAAATTTGACACGATCAGCCAATTCCCTGGCATTGCCAACTTTATTCTTCAGTAAATCGATCTTGCCTTGCAAATCGTTACCGATTCCATCGATCTCGTTCTGTTCGTTCTTCAATTTGTCCAACAGATCTGTGATATTCGGGTTGATTTTATCGACCATATCCAACTGCTTCTTCGCCTGAGAAATGTCGCGAATCGATTCGGACGCGTTCTTCGACAATTGTTTGGTCTCTTTCAAATCGTTGGGTATTTCCTTGACGATCTCGTTTATATTATTAACCGCATATTGAATATCCGCTTCGACTTGCATCGCGCGCTGTTTGGCTCCCTCGGCTTCGGACGAAGATTCGGGGGCAATGCTGTTGAGTACTTTATCGATATTATCTAGAAGATCCTTGTTTCGCTTGGTTTGGCTAGAAATATTTTCTACATTATATCGCGCTGCTTCCAGATTTCTCGTCGATTTATCCTCTGTCTTCTCTAAAGCGTTCCTTGCTGCTCTGAGCAAGTCTCGAGAATTGTTGAGGGAGTCGTTCATTTTTTGTTCAACTCCGTCCAGCAAGATAGTAGAATTGTTGGAGGCATTAATGGCTTCTACAGCCGCATCGTGTGCGTTCTGAATGGCCTTCTCGATATCTCGGTAAGCTGACACAGCTTTGACTGCGTCGGTGTTGCGAGTATCCGCCAATAAGTTGTCTAGGTCAACAGAGTGACTGTACAAATAATTGGCGTGCTCGTGAGCCTTCATGGTTAAATCGCTAACGTCTATCAGCATGTCGTTGTTTTGGGAGATCGTAGAATTGATGTTAGTTATTGTGTCTCCGATAGCGCTGGTGGACAAAATTTCCATATAGTCGTGCGCTTCGTCGAGGAGTTTGCTAGCGTTCAAGTTCAACTCGGCGCCAACCTGAATGTCATCTTGCGCGTTGATTGTGAAATTCTTAACGACGTCGAAGTTACCAGCATCGGCCAGTTGCCTGTTCTCACGGTTGAGCGTTTCTACCGTACTGGCCAAATCTTCTGCTTTCTGAATGATGTCGAGTAGATCGTCCATTTTTGTTGTAACATTTTTTATTTTGTTGTCCAGCACCGTAGCTATGGAGCTAAGATTGTTCACTGGGAAGTTGTATTCCAACATTTCGGATACCAAAATATTGGCCTGATCGGCCTGATCGGTGGCTCTGTCTCTGAATGGAACGAACGACACGTTTTTGATTTTCTGCAAAGTTTCTTGCGCCTCCTTCAAGGCGCTCTCTACTTTCGCGTTTGTACCTTGTTCGATATTCGAGGCCAGCGACTGAACTTCCGACACGATTTGGTTCACCAATTGGATCTCGTTGACAACATCCAACTCCAGGTCGTTCATATCCTTGAGAGTATTTTCGGCGCCTTCTCTCCATTTAACGCTGTCTTCGGCGAAATAGTCGACCTTCCGTCTCTGGCTCGAAACTTCTTGTTGCAATCGCGAAACAGACTCCTCTAACGGCCTGAAATCGACGCGACTCGGATCGAGCAGTCTAACTTCGGGATACAATTCATTAACAGTATCATTGATAAATTTCAATCTCTGATTCGTGAAATAACTGTCCTTGATCGTGCTAAATTTGTGTGAGACTGGGTAAAGCAGGCCGCTCAATTCGTCGGTAACGTCGAGAAGATTACCAGTGCAAGAATCGCATCCGAAACAACCCTGGCCTTGTATGAGTACGTGACGATGAGGACAGTGGTCGCATTTCTCACCGATTACACCCGGGAGGCAGGAGCACTGACCGGTAGTGGTGTTACAGGATACTCCAACGGAGTAGCCGGTGTTACAACCGCACGAGACGCACCCATCCGGTCCGTAATTCCAGTAACCAGGTAGACACTGATCGCATCTACGTCCAGTGACACCAGGCTTGCATCTACATTGTCCTGTTTCCTCCTCGCACTGGCTGCTCTCCGAAGCCAAACCGCACTGGCACGCTTTGCAACCTTGGCAAGTCTTAAATCCGTAATGATCGGGTGCGCAGCTGTCGCATTTTTCTCCAACAACGTTCTCTCGGCAGTAACATTGCCCATTGTAGCTGTCACAGTGCTCCATACCGCATTCGTCGCAGAGACAACTCTGACAGTCCTTTCGTTCTATAGCGTCGCCAAAGAAGCCAGGCATACAGAGCTGGCAAGCTTCGCCGTAAGTGTTGTTTAAACATTGTTTGCATTCTCCGGTGATCGAGTCGCACGAGCCGATCTGATTGGTGTCGATGTTGCCAGAGCACTCGCACGGCTTGCAGTAGTCTCCCTGAATTTGTGGGTTACCGTAGTATCCAGCGGCGCAAGCCTCGCAACGCGCACCGTAGTAGCCAGGTAAACAGTCACAGCTTATCTTGTTACCCTCCTCGTTTACTTCACAGCCGGTGGCAAAGTTGTTCGAAGCGAAAGGTAGAGGACAGGCACAGATTAAACAGTCGGTGGGCGTTCCTATTGTAGCGTTACCGTAATAACCTTGTTGACAGAATTCACAATGGTCACCTGTTGTTCCATCTTGACAATTCTGAAAATATTACAAATATGTAATACGTTTCTTACAGTTTTATTTTTATTCTAATTTTTATAGTTTCATTTTCGATATTTACTTCGCAAATTCCTGTATTAACGTCACAGGTGTCGGCATGACCATTACACTGACATTTCACGCAGTATCCACCGTACGGTCCCGATTGAACTCTGTAGTAACCAGGTGCACATTCTTCGCATGAGAATCCTTGGTAGTTGGGTGGGCATTCGCACTGTTCTACACTGCTGACCAAGCTATTGTGCTGAGCCGAATATTGCTCGGTTGTGATATCCAACGTTACATCTGAGAGTCTAAAAAATGAAATTAAGAAAATTTATAAAATATTCTATGACTCATATTACAAGAGAAAATTACTAACGTAGTTGTGAGAGTTGGTGTCCAATAGGTAGCACGAATGTATATGCCTCTGAGATTCTCCAGAACTACCATAATTTGTTCTCTGGTCGCGCTCAAACGAGTCAAGGTCACGAAATTTGCTTCAACAATGGGAACCGAAACGTGGAAGTTGGTGAAAGATGGTGGCTGTTCCTCAGCGAAGTAGAGCAGCATCGTGTCGGCGCCGTACAATACGACATCAGCACCCCCAACGGCTTTGCCGAACGGTCCAGTAGTGTAATAAACCGTGTAATTGAGGTATCCACCGTAGGACATTATCTTCTTTCCGAGATAATCGTCGGGTGCGCTGAAGTAAGCGACAGTATCGATTGCGTCGCTACCGGTGAATCCAACGATGAAAGAGGTAGAGTTTTGTTCTTGCGGCTGTATCATTTCCAAAGTAATATTGCCAGTCTTGTCGTTGAGTGTTACAACTTCCCAGCTCGACATATTCTGCAAGGTATCGCGGTAGAGACTCGCCGATGTACATCTGGTCGTCTTGCCGAAGCAGAAACACTTAGTACAGCCGAGCTCGTTGCTGTCCTGAATATCAAACGTTCCTTCTTTGCATACGTCACAAGCCAGACCCTGTACGTTGCTCTTGCAGTAACATTCCGCGGTGTACTGATCGCAAATCTCGCTGGTAGTGCCTCTCACGTCGCAGTCGCATTTGGCGCAATGTGGGAATTGAGAGTATCCGAAATCGCATTTGTCGCATTTGCGTCCAACCACGTTCTCTTTGCATTTACACGTTCCGGTGAAGAGGTCGCACTGCAGGTCTCCATTGATGACACCGAGGGGCGAGCAGTTGCAGTCCTCGCAACCCAACATTGGATGAAGACCGTAAGTACCGGAAACGCACTTGTCGCAGCGTTCTCCGGTCACCTTGGAAGGACAAATGCACTCGCCGGTGTCTGGATGGCAGTGAGCTGTTTTCGGACAGTTGCAGGGTTTGCAGTTTGGAAAACCGTAGAAGCCAGTCTTACAGATCTCGCAGCGTCTTCCGATCACATTCGGCTTGCAGGGACACTGTCCGCCGAATTTCTCGCACTCGAAACTCGTGGTACCGTCGACGTCGCATTGGCAGGGCAAGGCACGGTTGTTGTAGTTCGCAGTCAGAGAGAACACCGAATCGCGACAGAAGCCTTCTTCGGTTACGTTCAAGTAGAAGTGGTTATTTCCGCATTTCTTTATGAACTCTTTCGTTTGATCGAATTGTATTTTTTTCAAGACCTTCTCGTTGAAGTGATCAGCGGGTATAACCAATATGTAGTCCAACCAGATACCTTTGTTGGATCCTTCCTTGAAGGTAATGACAAAGTTTTCGGTTATTTGGAATCTGTTGTTTCCGTCCAATTGTTGTACAACGCTGCGGCAACCGCTATTACTGGGGCAATGCGTAACCGGCAACTTTGCTTCGTAGAATTTGCCATTCTGCACCAGAACTTCCATCTCGAATGTTGGATAATCTGGTTGGTAATATAATACTACAAAAATGTACTCTCCTGGTTGCGAAACTTTGCCACGGATATCCACGATAGGGTTTTGCTGATCCAAGTAGACCAATTTTGTTGTATTGTCGTAAATTCCTGGCGGTAAATTTGTGGCTTCCATAACTTCGTTGTTGTTCTCGAATTGAATTCTCTTCGAGTCAGCAGCGTCTGGGAATTTTCCTTGGACGCACTCACCACCCTTTCTTACGCAAATGGATTTTGGTTTGACGTAATCCAAAGACCATTCTTGTAGAGGAATAGCGACAATGGAGCTGATCGCTACATTGGATGTTGGTTCTCCTACTACAACAAGACTGACGTAATTCGACGGGAAGTACATTACTGCAACTCTTCCCTGAACATCCGTTACAACTTGTCGACAGGCGCTAGTGTATTTACATGGGTACAAAGTTGCTTTGCCTTTGTCGATAGTATTTGCTTCTATCAAGAGGATGGAAGATGTTTCTTGATCTCTATCGGTAACGTACGTTACGATCAATACGTGTGGTCCTGGCTTCGATACTCTCAGCTCGAAGTGTATTTCATTTTGCTCATCGTTAATCACTGGAACTTCAGTTTCGCCTATTTCATGTAGAATACCTCTATCTGTGAGATATTCAGTTAAAGAAATCCTTGCGTCATTCTGACTGACAAAACCACCCGCTCCATGAACGGAATCGAATCTCGTCAAGTTTGGATATCCGTAATGACGACAAAGACCTTCGAATCCAACCGTGCAAGGTAAATTCACGTCCTGCGTTAAAATAGTGGCTTCGTAGTATTCCGCTGGCAGTAAAACGAAGTAATCCAAGAATAAACTCTTCTTGCTGACGATACTGATTGCCCAGCGGCCAGGATTCATAACCAGTGGTGCCGGGTTGTTTCCGTGTGCTCCCGCAACAGTCACAAAAGCAGGATTACCGGTATGCTTGAAAACAACTTGGAATTCTTGTTCTGTCTCTGATGGATTATCGGGTGTAATTTTGATCGTTGCAAGTATCGATTCGTTATTTGGATTTTTGTATCTAAGAACCATTCGGTAAACAGATGACTTGTGAATGTCAACGTCCACTATAACTTCGTCTCTGTAAGGCGAAAATACAGCGTATCCTATCCAGCTGAACCCAGGGAAGATGTCTTCTTCGTATCCATAGTGCACAGCATTGTTGCTTGATGTCCTACCGTCTTCTACTTCATATTGGAATTGATGTAGAGTTGGGAAGTAATGAGCTTTCAGTGGTTCATTACAAGTTAATCCAGCCACACGTGGTTGACACTGACATTGTCCTGACAATTTGTCACAAACCGGACTTACAGAACCTCCGATATCACACATACAATCTGCACAAAAAATCTCAATGTAATTAATTCGAAAATAGTTTTTGTATAACCTAGTATGATAAGTTTTAATTTACCGGAGCATCCAAACAAGTTGTTCTCTTGAAGATTATACGTTCCGTCGACACATCTGGTACAAGCTCGATCGGTGACACCAGGTTTACATATACATTGTCCAGATTTGGTATCGCATTCAGCTATGTTTCCAATAACTCCAGGAATGTTACAATGGCAATCTAAAAATACAGTGATTAATTTAAAAAATTTCAAATTTCATTTTGAAAATGATTAATAAAATTATGGGATAAAAAATACCTTCACATCCATCTGGATTGTATTGTTGCAAATTCCAATATAGAGGTTTACATTCGTTACAAATTCTACCTTGAACGCGTTGTTTACATTGACAAAGTTCACCAGCTGGTAATGAACCACAACCTTGGAAAGTCTCAACAATACCAGCTGGATCGCAATTACATCCCTCGCAAGTTGGGAAGTTATAAAAACCTTCTTTACATAAATCACATCTTACACCGTCGAAGTTCTCGCGGCACTGACATTTTCCTTCGGTGTCACACGATACACCAATAGCTCCGTGGCTATCGCAATTACATGCTAAAAGAGTACATCAATCAGATTGATACAAATATTTTAACTAATAATTTAAAAAAGTCACATGAAGTATATTCACCTATACACTCGGGGTATTGGTAATAGCCAGGACTACATTGATCACACGTCCTGCCAGCAAAATTAGCGAGGCATGTACATTTTCCGTTAGAATCGCAGCTCACCGTAGAAGAACCGACTGAACTGCAATTGCATGGTCTGCAATTGGGGAAGCCATAGTAACCATTGATACATTGATCGCATCTCGGTCCACCATATCCTGGTTTGCATAAGCAAGTGCCATTGTTTTTATCGCAAATACCGCTTTCAGTTCCACGGGTATCGCAGTTACAATCTAAAAAGAAAGTATATTTTAGTATATTGATTCAGTATAATAATTCGTAATTAAATATTAGTTTGTCACAACTTACATGTACAAGTAGGGTAGTCATAATATCCATCTTCACACAAGTCGCAGGTTCTGCCACCGTAATTATTTTTACATTTACAATTTCCAGAAACAACGTCACAAATGTTGCTTAGAGCGCCAAGTGAATTACACTCGCAAGCTATAATACAACGGATAACATTTAATCGTTGAATTTTAATTCATCAGCACATAAATAAATAAACTTACGTGTGCATTCAGGGAAATTATAGTAGCCCTCGGCGCAAATGTCACAGTAATGTCCTGCATAATTTGGTTTACATGGGCAAGAACCCTCGATAGCTTCGCAATGATACCCATCAGTTCCTTTAAGATTGCACTCGCAAGGACGGCAATTTGGATAGCCGAAGTAACCGTAGTTACAAGAATCGCAATTTGGCGGAGTGAATTCCTTGCGACATTCGCACTTTCCAGTTACATCAGCGCAATTTCCAGTTGAATTGGAGTAATTACAATTACACGCTGAAAATAAATATAATATTTTCAAATATTTTGATAAGATCGATTATTTCAATTTTATAAACTTACGTTGACAGACATCTGTAGCATTCAATGGCTTGTCTGCCGGTCTATAGAATGTTGGTTTACACTGATTACAATTAATACCCATTGTATTGTGTTTGCAATTCTGACAGATACCACCTCCTTCGTAGTTACCATGGATATCAAGAGATAAGTGTTGTTCGTCAATCTTTGCATCGTAAATACATTCGTCGGTATGACCAAAGCAGTTGCAAGCTGTAAAACGGAAGTATTATTATTCGATAGGATTTTTAATATAAATTATTACTCGTAATATATTCAAAATAATACTCACGCTCGCAAGTAAATTTCTTGAATGCCGTGGACTGCCGCCACTTCTTCTGTTCAAAACCCTTACAGCAGGTTGTACATTCTTGGCCACAGGTATTGTGTTGACATCTGCACACAAGTTTCTTTGGCATGTTTGGGTCAAGTACATCGCACGTATTAGCGTGTCCGTTACACATGCACCTTCCACCGATTTCGATGTCTTTGATGGAATAGAAATACTGAAAATATTATAATATTAAATCGTACTGTAATTTCAATATCGAAACATCAAGACTCAGTGTATATTCAAATGAAATTACTCTTCTCGTGACGGTAGGATCCTGTCGTGCCACGGACATCAAGTGACCGAGCAGATTCTTTGTCCTGAGAAAACGGAAGCGCACGTTGGTGGCCCTGGTCCATTCTTGAAGCAGCGTAGAATTGAAATAATGCATCGCCGAGGGACGATTGTGTAGAATCGAGATCGGAATTTCTCCACCCTCGAGTGGCACGATATTCGAGTATTCGGTAGTACATATGACACTGTCGTCCCTCGTGATCGGCGTTTGCGCGTCGACACCGAAGAAAGTCATACAGTCGCTGGCCGAGTCGGAGAAGTATTGCCAGGGTGACCATGTTTTACCGTAATCCTTTGATTTTTCGAGCACCCATAGACCTGGTCGGGGTGAATTTCCCATACGTATGAATACGTATGCTACATGGAACTCCTAAAAAGTAAACAAGGAAGTAACGGCAAGGTGTTGAGATTTTTCATTCAATATATGCGATAAAGATACATCATTTTTGCATTGGCCGCTTATCGAACTTCGATAGCAGTGAGAAAGTAAATAATGGTTTATGTACATGTTAGATTATCGAAAAAGCTATAACGCTGCACCGAGCGAAAATATCCTGGCGTGAGTAAATAGAGAGATTTGGGCGTTTGCCCTCTGACGGGATAGCAACATGTGTAGTACAGAAGAAACGCGACACACGTGGTTAACATGTGTTTCTTTCTTCCGAAAATGGTATCTATTATCACTATTCTCGAAGAAATAGATCTCCGACTAAATTTCATCAAGTGTCTCGAAGATTTCAATATTCCAACGATAAACAATAATTCTCGTTATCGCATTGCTGGAATAACAATATTAGAAAATTGAATTAATCGTCCCTCGACGAATATCTCGAATACGCTCGAAATATATAATGAATTCAAAACACTCCTGAAATCATTCATTTGACGACCTCTTTCATTGCCCCCCGGATGTGACACGCAGATAACTCTTCCCTGCTCTGCAGGAAAACGCCTACCATACGATGATATTTTTTTCCTATAGATAAAGCATCTTCACACGCATGTATTGTTTCCGGTTTTGCGATTCCTACTCATTTCCAACAAAATTTTGTCGAGAGCGAACAATCTGTATCGAGAGCGTACACTCGACGATTCTCGACTCACCTGGCCCAGGTCGATCGTCAGGTTGACTTCGTTGTATTTCATCCCGCGAGAAAGTGGCGGGGACTGCCACCAAGTCTCCATTCCGTCCACTGCGTGTTCGGGTGGGTGCATCTTATCGGGATTTTCAGGATCGCAGTAATCACAAACCTAAGACGCATAAAAATATCGTGCGTTAATCTAAAAATAGTTTTTCTACATTTTTTTTCAAGTACACACATCTCAAGTATTTTGTGAGCCGTTGAGTAAATTTTTCGGTTCGAAAATAAGATGAGATTGGTCTTTCCGTTATATGGGTCATTTCTTGCGGGAGAGCCCTTTCGAATTGAGATGAACAAGGAAATGTTATCGTGAGGTCAACTTTATCTTCTGCTTATGCCTTATCTGTTTTCTCTTTTCTAGCTGTAGCAGGATTTTATTTCATGCCTGCAGATAGGCATATTATTATCGGATGATATAGTATTAGCACGTCAATTTATGAACAGAATAAGGTATTAGACACGAGCAGCAGAGTGAAGAATTTTTCTCATTTACTTGTTCCTCTCGTTCAATAAATAATTAATTTTGTATTAATTTATGTACAAGATTGGAATGGTTTGATCTCTTACTACGAGAAACGTTGTAACATGATTACACCGCGAATAGAAATGAATTTCAGCAAGATTTCACGTTACCATAAGAGATATTATTAATATAAAAAAGTAAAATTCGAATGACGCGAAGAGATTTTATCATTCCATTAAATTTTTATTTATCAATTAATTTTTTATTTCAATAATGAGCCGGTTCATTAATTGTTTATTTGATCAGTATTTGATTTAATAAGATTCAAAATATGATTACATTGTGCAATGTAAGCGTAAACGTAACCTTCGCTTGACCAGACTGACAAAGATACTTTTTCATTCACATGCGTTCGCAGGAACGATTAGCACTCCGTCGCTTATCGCAATTTCAAGAGTTCGATGGACCGCGGTCACATTATATGTATCTGTGTGTAAGAGTAATTTCTCCCTCGGTAATTAGATCACCGATTGAAGAGACTCAAATTATTTATAACACAAAAATCATGTTTTGATAAACTGAGGCTCGCCCGCTTTATCAAATCTTGCGTTATGAAGAAAAAATTTATAAAGGGGGAAAAAAAATATTTCACGATACGAAACGCTCGACACGTTGACGAGAATACGTAATTGCATGTAATAATTACGATTATTTTAATCTGAACGTAACGAATGAAAAATGAGGAATCGAGCAGTGGTGTAATACCGAGAATGAATTAAAATGTTTCAAAAAGAGATTGTCAGCTGAATTTTTACGTACATTCTCGTGGAAGGATTTTCTATTCAAACGCGCAGTGGTGTTACGTTTCCACGAAGTAAAGATTACCGACCTGTCCTTGAATGAGATTGATATCCTCATCCTGATCCGCGTTAGCTCCGACCAATTTGCAATAAAGCTCCGGTCCGTTTGTGTCTACACCGCACGTGGCCGATGCAGAGATTCCTTTACCCTCGGCGAGGTTAAAATAAGGCGGTGTGAGGATTTCACTGACCGCATCCTTAACGTGGTGACCGGTCAGCAAAAGTAACAACAGCCACCGTATCATCGTGCCGCACAGCCGTACGCTGCCGCACTCCCTTATGCTGAAACAAAATTATTAAATTCCGTTTAATATCGAATATCAGTTTCGCATAATTTTTATTATTTTATATTTTTAGTAACAGTCACGCAATTGCAACAAAATCGTTCAGCGATTAAAATTTCGTCGATGTTCGTAAATTCATCTCTCTAATATTTTTCTTTCTACGAAGTCTTTTATGCGTATTATTCATTTGGTAATTTAATCCAAAACACATTGACAGACTCGCCAATCTTGAAAATTAACGAATGTAATTTCTTGTCGTTGCACGTTTCATCTACACATTTAATTGACATGTTAAAAAGAAGAAAATTTAACGTAAAAATGTTAAGTCGCATTTACCTCGACTTTTAATTTTGGATTTCGATGCGTGGAGTCTGCCGGCTGCGGACGATCTACTGACGCTCTCGTTTGTCGAATCCGAATCGTCTCTTGCTGCCCTCTGTCTCTTTCCTCGCGGAGGAATGATCTAGCGTATGAATGGCATAAGGGTGTAGGAGAGATGAGCTACGCGTATGGGTCACATAAAACGAGGAGGGACCGCCACTCTCGTTCCAAGTAAAAATCGCCGACCCGTAGGTCATCTGCCGATTTTGGAGTGGGGTGAGAACCAAAAACACAGTTAGCCCCTGTAAGATTCCAGTGCGTTGTGTCTCACACATTCAGTATACAGGGTGATCCAATGCGTACTACGGGACCTATGAAAGCGATAAATCTTATTCTTTAAAATAGCACATATTTTGTACTAAACTCCCTTCTTAATTAAAATAATTCATTTTTTATTCTTGGTATAATTAGTGCGGTTGTATAGGTAGAATTTTCAACGCCTCCAATTTTTTTAAGCACTCATTGATCACTATTTTTATTTTTTTTAAAATGGGATAAATATACGTACAAAAAAATTACCTTAAATATCTTCGAAATGATTTCTATTATACAATTTTTTTTTATAGTAAATACTTTTGTTACCATTGATAGTAAAAATCGCATTTACTTCTCATTATATAAGACTTCTTGAAAATAGTCATTGATGTTTAAATAATATTGTAATTCGTTTTGAAATGCATTTGCTTATTTTTCTTAACCCAAACACATCCACGAAAAAACTAAATATAAAAAAGCACAGAACGATTAACACAATGTGCGTTTGTAAACAAATACATAGTTATATTATTATTTCAAGAAACCAAATATTTATTTTATGATTCGGATGCATCCTGCAATCGCTTTATCACTCTTTTATATTCTTCTTCCAATTCCCTATATTCTTTTTCTAACAGCTCCATACGCTGTTCAGGAGCCGTGAGTGGCGTATTAGTAATACCAACACGTTTATCTATATTTTTCAAAGCAAGTTCCATTTTTTGGAAATCATGCTGTTCACGTTTATACGGAATGTTCAATCTTCTTTTTACATCTAATCTGTAATTACGATACTCTTGATCATTCGTAATATCTGTTTCACGCAACCTCAATATTTCGTAAATTCTTCGTGACTGTTTCTAAAAAGAAAATGAATGGAAAAAATTTAAAACAATTTTGTAAACTAAATTTCATAGTATTTAAAAATATTCATAATGAAATAAGCATAATTTGAACCTTGTTTATTTTATATTTTTCTCTGGCTTCTTCTGCCATAGTTTTAGTATACCCAGATTGTAAGGATTCTCTTGAATATGAAGGCAATTTTGTACAATTCAAAGCATCTACGTAATCTCTTATACGCTGGAAATTAAGAGATGGGTCTTCCACTGTAATATCTTTCACTTCCTTTCGACCAATATATTCTCTGTAGATAGCACGAAGCAATTGAGCGCATAAGCCCATATTTTGAAAAATTGGCAAAATTAAAACTTGAGCTATACGAGGTCGAGTGTGATGAGGATATGCATAATACTGATAAACTGTTGCAAAACCCACAGTTGCATATTTAGAAGTACCTTGAGTTGTAGTGTACTTTTCATACCTTAGAATAATAATAAGTTTCATAACAAAAAAGAGATCTATTTATGAAAATTATGAAGCAATAAGAATACTAACATTGTAAAATAGTGCCATTGATCATCATCTATTTCAATAAAGCTAGCAGCATCGATATACCAAAGTACAAAAGTACGTAGACGTAGATGATGCTCTTTGAAACCTTTACAGCTCATATCAGCTTTATACACTTCGAATTGTCTAGTTTCACCATCATCTGTATATAAAGTGAAAACCTATTATAAGTATACATTAAAATTTAAGGGCAACTTTGAAAAAATAAAAATTTACCATCTATTATGAATGCATGCAACAATTCTCCATAGGGTCTAAAATTTTCATCTTTCTGCAAAGCCTCTATAAAAGAATCAATACTTTCGTGGAAGTTAGGCGATATTTTATCAACAATTTTTGATAAAACTTCATCTGCTTCAACTCCGTCATACGTATTTTTATTTACTTTCTCTGAATAAGTCATTCCTAAATAAGTTTCAAGGATGCCAGCTGAATAATACAATTTTACTCTTAAATCTCGATAACCAAAAATTGTTTCACTAAAAAAAATCATATTTATAATGGTTGAAATTTGATAAAAATTAACATCTTGATAAAGTCAAAAAATCTCACCTGTCCCCAAAAACTTGATGAGACATTTCTGGTTTAAATGTGGTATCGTCATCATCTAAATCTTTTACATCGCGTACCATTTTGAATTCTAAAGCTTCATTGCTACTAACAACTAGATTTTTAAGACGTGAAGTGAATGAATCTTCCATTGTGAATGTGTTGAACTGATAATTTCCTAGAATCAGACCAAATTTATCTTGTAGAATTTGTAAGTAACATTTTCAAGGAAAAAATATATGAAAAATTAATAATTTTATAGGTTATAACAAATAATATTTAAACTCATGGTAATTATTTCTACTTTGATTTCTAAAAATGAATAATAAAATGTATGAAGCTGCCAAAATTCAACAAAAAGCTCAATATTATTGTGGTACGGTACGTTCATTCCTGTTAATAAAATAAAAAATGAATGTTACTTTAACCATTTTAAACGATGATTTCAGTTTAAATAACATATATCTAAGATAATCAGTGCTACGAATAGTATTCATACAGAATTTGAATTACCTGACATTAAAAATTTATTCTATTTCATACCTGATGAAAATTAATTTAATATTCAATCCACCAAAAAATTTGTCCGTTTTACTTGAAGAATGTCATATCACACATCTTCGCGCCAAAAATGAATCACTAATCTAAAGTTCTGTAGATGAACGATTGAATTAATTTGTGCTGTTCTTCTGACTTCTGCGCTTTCACGAAAATTCGCAATAACCAACCGACAAGATCCCGTACTTATATTTGTAATATAATTGAAAGTGAATAAAATAATTATATTTTTTCAATTGAAATAACAAAGGAAAAATTTTAGTTTAAATAAAATAATACACTTATTGAATATAAAATAATTTTCAATGCAAACGGGCCATACCTAGTTTACCGAACGTACATAGATTCGCATTGCATTTAATTTCTGGTTGAACGTAATCTATGCCAAAATTCGTAAGTGCAAATGATGCAGAAATAATTGTTGTAAATACAAACTATGGAAATATTTAGATGCTTTAGTGATATATCTATTAGTTAAATGTGATATTAGTGTGATAATAAAATTTTCAGTTATACTAAGATATCTGCAAAATTATGTGATTACAATGGTTGCTGGCACAGCTACTGGTGTTACAGAACCTATTTATCACGAACGTCAAGTACGTTGTTAAATTATCGTTAACTCTTCACTCATATGTCTTGCTTATAATTTTAAATAAATTTCTGTTACTAATTTTATACCTCCACATCTAGGTAAAAGAACTTTGTGCATTACATGCACTTAATAATTTATTTCAAGAACGTGGATTCAGTAAGCAAGAGCTAGACCAAATATGTTACAATTTAAGTCCAGATGTTTGGATAAATCCTCATAAATCATTACTGGGTATTGGTAACTATGATGTTAATGTTATTATGGCTGCATTGCAGAAAAAAGGAAAAGAAGCAGTTTGGTTTGATAAGCGCAGGTTTGTTTACTTTTTTTCATTGAAGTCAGCGGAAAAAAATTTGTATTTTATTCTATTGTAATTGCCATTATAGGAATCCAAATTGTCTTTGTCTTGATAACATTGAAGGATTCATATTAAATGTTCCAACAGAATATAAATTAGGATTTGTTTTATTGCCACTAAGAAGACGTCATTGGATTGCACTTAAGAAAATTAATGGTGCTTTCTATAATTTGGATTCTAAATTGGATTCTCCACAACTTATAGGAAAAGTTGGTTCACCATATTTTTTATAATTAACGTTTTTATTTTAAATTCATATATTTAAATCTTGTTAAATTCATCTAGGATAAAGAATTATTGTCATATCTGAAGGACCAAATAGATAACAAGGAAAAGGAATTGTTCTTGGTTGTGGCAAAGGAAATTGAGATTAACCAAAGATGGTTACTTAATAATAGTGAAATGAAAGAAGACAATCCTGAAAAGAATTCCACACAATATATTGAAGACAGTTTAACAACTGGAGTAAACTTTGAAAAACAACCAGCAGAAGATAATGAAGAAAAAATCATAGAAAATAATAAAAGTCTTAGATAATTCACATTTTTCAAATAAAACTAAAGGTTACGTGCCTACGTCACAAATTGATTCAAATTCTGTGTTGTAAACAGACTTCAATAGGTGTAAAATTCTTTGTAATGTGTTAACAAAACAGATGTTAAAATCAAATATTGACAGTTACGGATGATAAATGTTTATATGGTAAATATAATTGGAAAAAATTAATTATTATAATTCTAAAGACACTTGTAAAAAAATTCAATTTCATGCATTACATGCTGCAAATTGCGTTAATTATCATAATTTCATATGAAGAAAATGTGATTTGTAATGATAAAGTTGAAAAGCATTTATTTAACATTTTACATAAAGCTTTTACGTAACAAATTCTGATAACTGGTAAATGAAAATTTTGAGTACCACTTGTATTCTCATTTTGTATGTCAATTATGTCACAAATTTTTCTAATTCAAACTTTTTAGTGTTAATCGTTTTTATTTAAGATATAACTGTTATGCAATGCAAATAATTTAATAAGTTCTAATTTGTAGCGATTTTGCACATCTTAGTAATGTTAATGTGTAACCATATATAACTAGTCACAATGCTAGTGATAAATATTAGAAGAGATTTTATGTTCTGTTATTTCTACAGTATTGATTTTAATTTTTAGTTAAAAATTTATAACAGTAATTTTTGTTTTAACGAATTTATTATTTAATAGAAAATAAATATTACTTTAATTCTAATAATAATTACATTACCTTGTGTAAATAATAATATTTATAAAATTTTCAACATCATACAGTTTTTCTTTTCTTACCATTTAATTGCAAGAGCAGTGTTCATTTTTTCAATTTCATGATATTGTGTATGAAAGTAAGCAAATGATTTATCACTATGTTCCCCTCCGACCCAAGTTTTGTATAAATCTTGGGCTGCTAAATTTTCCTCTGGTTGAATTTGAGGTAATTCACGGAAAGCTGCTTCTAATTTGGATGCTAATTCACGTGGTTTGTCCTGTGAAGTGTTTAAATTATCCTGTGGCCTAATTTGGGCACCACCATTCATACAGCCTGAAATATATTTAAGTAGAGAATACAAAATATTTTTTATAGAAGTTTCATCAATACACACCACATGGACAGGCCATAACTTCCACATAATCGTATGAACATTTATTTCTTTTAATTTTCTGAACCAAATTTTGAATATTCCTAAACCCGTTAACAACTGCAAATCTCAACAAAATCTGTCCATTTTTTTCAAAGATAGCTTCTTGAAAATCAGGATTACGAAGAGTTTTGAATTCAACATGTTCAATTTCTTCATTAAATAAATGGTAGGCAGCATATCGAAAAATGAAATCTGCAAACCCTCCAGAACCAGACCCTTTATGACTCCACAAGGTATTATTGATCATATCTTTCCTATATGATCCAAATGGCTGTTTTATTTCTCCTTCTTTCACCTCACTCAAATTTATATTGTTCTCATTCAACATTTGTTCCATTTCAACTGTAAAAAATATTGATTTTCATATGTTGAAAACAATGTTGAATAATGTTATTGATTTATAAGCAAATACATACTTGGTGTTATGACACAATCAACATCTTTTGCATCTTTTTCTTTATTGTAAAAATCTTCTCTTGATGCTTCTAGTTTTTTATCATAACAAGGCATTAAAGTTACATGATAAATTTGTTCTGGTGATAAATTTTTTGTCTGAGCTAAATGATACTTTACTAACGATCCCATAATTTGCTGAGCTGATTTTGTAGTACTAATATAGGGTAATATGAAACTGCCATGAGTTTTTTCAGCATAACATACCCATCCTACAAAAATGAAAACTCTCAGAATATATTTTACATGTTGAATCACAACAAGAAAATAACATGAAATAAAACAATTTATACCAGGACATGATGCTGCTAGCATTGGCAATTGCTGCTTCTCACCTTCTTTGGCAGCTTGATATCTTTTGATAAATTCTTTACCAGATTCCAGAAGAGAGAAATCATCAGCTACAGTCATATCTAAAACCATATCGGCCCCTAATTCATAAAAATAACCAGCTAATTTTTTCATACATTGTGCAGGATCTAATTTATAGTATTCTGCAATAGATAAGACTGGTTGAATGGATAAACTAACGACTATTAACTGCAATTTGCTATATTCTTCGTTCTAAAAATTGAAAAGAATATTGGTTAAATTTGACACCAAATAAAATGGAACAAAATAGTTACCTTCTGTAGTCTCACTTTTTCTTGAAAGACTCGCAATAGTTCTTCTTGACTTTGTTGTGATACAAGAACGCTTTCTGCAGAGGTTATGCAACCGCTACATGCTAAACAATCTGCTAATGTTATTTCTACTTTATCCAGTTTTTTATACACTTGATTCTAATGAAATAAAATTAACTTACAATTGATGAAACAATGAAAGCATTGTATCATTTGCATTTTTTAATTTTATACTCACATTTTCTGACTCCATATAAACACCATCTTCTTCAATTTTTATTTTTGCACCTGTTTTAGTTTTATCACTTTTTTTTATCTCCACAGGCTTAATGCATTCCTGAAATATGTCATTATATCATGTTTATGACAATTTCATTTGAAATTAATTCATTTAAATAAAAGTACCTGAGAAGGTGTGATGAAATCATCCAAATTTGTAATTTGTATAATTCCACTGAATCGTGCTGACATTTTGTAGGATTACATATATTGTATATAATGTACTGTTAATTCTTTCGAAATTTCAATAAGTCGATGTTTATTTAATAAAATGATATTAACCTATCATCCAAAACACAAATCAAAATAAGCAACAGCTGAGTATATAGTAGAAACGATCACGTGACCACTATTGTTAAATTACAATTTTATTCCTCATCTTCGTGAGGCGTAATAACGTTACTTCATATATTTTATTATAAATTTTTTTCAAGCAAGATAAATTATTTGCAGAATATTTAACTTATAATAATTCAGTACAAGATCATAAAATTTCGGAATTTTAATGCATCAAGAAAGGAAAAAGAAATTCAATATTTTGGGAAGAGAATCTTTCCGATCTACAGTTTCGTTTTATTTCACAAACAATGCAAACTTATAAATTAAAAAGAAGAATCTAACCTTCTTCTACTTATATATATATATATATATATATATATATATATATATATACCTGATTACCATATTGAGTGCAAACATACTTAAACTAACAATATTTCTCAATAATTTGTACTTTCATCTATTTATATAAGTATATTACAGTGCGATTTTGATAACATTAGGTAACATTTAATATTTAAATGGTTCTTATAATATTTTTACAATTTGAATATTTTTATCATTGTCAAGTTATGCGGAAAAATAATTTATATTTATGAATACTTTTGTACAAGTTATTATCAAACAAATTTATAAATTGAATCTGTCTTATTATCGTTATTTAATATTTGACGTTCTAGGAAAAATATCACTGCGCCGAATCTTGAACAGGATCGCCATGAACACGGAATCGGTATAAACAAGTATATTCTAATTGACCGTGATTGCTGTGAATTCGTAATTCAACATATTCATATGGTCTGCTTTGTGCATTCTAAAATAAAAAAAAATTTCATTCAAATAATATATTATAAATATACAAAGCAATATCAATTATTATACAAATATTTATGAATTTTCAACTTACTTGAACTGGAAAGTATTGTAAATTTTCGTCTGAATCTTCAAATTCATAAGTTCCGAATAGTGCCGGTTCGGAATCATTTTCATTTGCCAGACCCTATATAATTGATGACTTTTTAATATATTATTTGTGAAAAATATAATCATTTAATTGTATTGATATTAATGTTAATTTTACCCAAACTTCGAATTTTTTCGGAGCACTTTTCATCTCTGTATTTGGTAAAATTATTCTTGGTGCGTGTTCGAGAGTAAAACCAGTTACATAAACGAGACCACGTAGTTTTATTAATAGATATCCTGGAAAATCTTGAAATGCCCAACATGCACCTGGCTGCATTTGATTTCCTTGTATTACAATTCGTGGATCATCGCCTTCGTGGTATAGTGTAAAACCCAATAATTGGAAAGCTTTTGATTTTGAATACATTTGTGTGCATCGTGTACTTATAATTTGACCGCCTATAATAAAAATATCATTCAAGTAATAATAGGTTGCTTTAGTTTTTCTACAATGATAAAACCAATTTTATCAACCTGCAGATTCTAGAGCGTAATCAACTCGTCCTGTTTTATCGGCATCATAAATTCTTATCATTTCCTTCACGATTTGATGGATATATTCATCTGTTATTCCTCCTCGTAAAATTTTATCATTATCATTGTCATGTGTTATTTTAGCTACAAAAACAAATGAATATTAGATGATGAATTCAAATGTATACTGTGTTAAAACTAACTATAAAACCTTTGATTTGGTCTCTTTGTGCAAGATTTTCTACGAGTTGACTTATTTCTTGTTTAAAATTAGGTGAGTCAAGATAATTATTTAAACGAATTTGTACAAATTCTTCTAATTTCTCAGATAAAGAAAATTCGTTTTGCGAATTACAGCATCGTTTCGTTTCTCCGTGAAGTTGACGTAGAGCTTGCATTTCAAGTTTTATATCATTTATTCCTAATTGGTATTCATTTGTAAAATCTTCACCGTCTAATTTCTTCTGAATATTGCTTAATTTTTCCTAAAATGATTATCAACATAGTAATATAGATAAGATGTTTATTTTATGTTTTTATTTAACTTACTTCCAATTGTTTCCATTTCTCATGTTCCGAATCGGAAAACTCCTCTAACATATGAATGGTCTTCTGTGAATAATTCTTTAATATAATTACATTTGTTGATAAAAAAAAAAGATGTTAAAATTTTAAATACTAACAGTATCATTGAAAATCTGTGATTCTTCCAATACTGCTAATCTTTTTAAGATGGAATCAATAATTTCGGAATTTCTACTAGGAGAATAATTCTGTACATCTCTGTTGTATTGTAAGGAGCCTTTTTTAATTAGTTCCTCTTTCCATGGTAGAAAATATGGTAAGCGAGTAAGACCTAAGCAACCTGAAATTCAATTTCATACCAAATTTGTTATTTTGATTACATCAGAATTAATTTATATAATCTTTAGTTTAACAAATAGATTAAATTGTAAAACCTATACGTAAAAGAACGATTTATTACGTATAAATATATTTTTACAATCAAAATGCTTATATTTTGTCGTGTAAATATTTTTTATAAGACAACTGAAGCTCACTCATAAAATTAACTTTTTTCAAACCACGTTCACACTAGGCAAAGATCGGTAAAAATTTTGAAATTTCTTTTGTACAGTTTGTAAAGAACATATAATCAAATGATGAATAATTGGCGATATAGTTAAAGATGTAATTAATCATCTTGTTGTCACCATCTGAAGAGCTATTGGAATAGTTTTCCATTGTGTAAGCTCCTGAAACATAAAAAAAGACAGGCCAGGGTGGTTTACCTGCCTTCTTGCAACAGTTTTATAAAAAAAATATCGGTTCTTTTTCAGACAAAAACGGACTTTAGTGTGAACGCATTTACTACTAAATAAAAATCGAGAATAAGAAATTAGAAGGATGGTAGAATTGTGTAATACTCACCAATTAAAAGAAGTATAGGCCCTAAGGTGATCCATGCGATTCGCGTTGATTTACTTGTTTTCCTTCTTTTATTTGAAATTCGACTAAGTAACCACGTATCCAGTAGCATTATATTTAATAAAAATAAATAAATATATTGAAAAAAACGACCAATGATTCTTTGTACACTTTTCAACTTTGATGTTGCACCTACAAAATAATTATTTTCAGAAAACCTGTAAAAATAAAATATTATTGAAGTATCTCAAAAACATTTATAACACTATATTGTTATATTAAACTTACGAATTCGTCATAGATGAGTACCGTCCTGTTAAATAAATACTATTATGCTGTTCTGTGTATGTATTTCGGCTTTCGTCAATATCGTTACTACGAAACGACCAGTCGGATGTCTGCATAAAATTATAAAAACTGTAGCACAGAATTTCACATTTTATGTGCAAAAAATATCTATTTACTCACATTGGTTCTTATATTTCTTATTACTTGCGTACTATTTATTATATCGACCTCGTCTAACCCTGATGACTGATTTGAACTAAATGTAGCGTTATCGTTAGAGTGCAATGAACGCCGAGACATATTTGGCATTGCCAATATACCCGGTGCCACTTCGTATCGACATTGCGATACTGGCGAATACGTATAATCAGTTTTCGGAAAAACGCTGAAAATATTAACAAATATATAATTTACAAATAAGGAAATGTTTAGAAAATTATTGTATTACTTACTTCCACCATTCTCCTACCCTACTGTAAAACTCATGTGCAGATTTTGGGTTTTCTGAATTATCATCCAGTTTTCCTTCATCAGAAGAATAATCACTTGTAATAATATTTTGTACTGTGACAGCTTTAACTTTGTTCTTATTATTGTTCTCTGGTGTGAGTAATTTGGCATTACCTTGCCCATTTGTACTTTGTGTTTGCTTCTTAGCTCTTTGGCGTTCTTGACGTTTTTCTGTTTGTCTTAGCGTAATGGATGGTAAACTTTCAGTTTTTTTAATCATTTTCTGTTGTATCTCTATTTTTTCGTTATAAGAATTTTCTGACTTTTCCAAAATAGTTTCCAAAGTATGATCATCTTCTTTAATAAATCGTGACCTTAAATCAGTTGAACAGTAAAATTAATAGTTATTTCATAAATTATTTAATTTCTGAGAAATTTTTGAACACAAATGATAACTCACTCAAACTTATGATGTACTGTTTTGCTTCTTGTTGAACTTGCTGGAGTTTGGGATCGTTCTCGCTCTGTGCTTGTAAGACTATAATTCTGTTCTCCAACGCCTGATAAAACCAAATCTTCATTCGCCACATATGGTGTTTGAGAGCGAGATCTGCTTCTCGTTTTCATGCCGTGAAAATGCTGCTCACTCTCCATATTTCTACATAAATAAGAAATTATTTATAATTGTTAGGAAAAAATGCATTACTTTTTCTAATTTGAAATAATTATAACAAAAACTTAAAAAGAAAAGGTTTATAACCTGAACACAATCGAAGTTCTATTAAAATGGATATGAATACACTAAGATTTAATGTGGCAATACGTGATATGATCGTGAGAAGCATACATAAGTATAATTTTAATTTATACCCATGCACGACAAGCGGTATATCTTTACGCATAGGATAAAAATAACTTTATGTATATGTAGTGAATAACTTACAGAATAACGCTGGTATTTATAAAGTGTGTAAGATTTCAAGTTTTACATTATTTTACAGATTTCAATCATGACACTGTTTTATATTATAATAAAACTATATATTTATAATCTAATCAATGGTATTTTTAAACGTATTTATAACAGATTGTCTCAACCATGTCTGTCAAAAAAAATTTATAGTACGTGCGCGCGCATGTTTTGATGATTCATATACCGTCTATGAACAAGCGCACCGATAAGACCGCGCTCCCAAAAAAGCTTGAAAGTACTGAAGTTGGCACAGATTAAACGCGACAAGTTCAGATTCTTCAGGTAAAAAATGTGATATCGACTATCGGTAAAAACTGACATACCTTATTTTATACTTTTCTTGCAAAAAATTGAAATCAAACTTCGTTTGGAAAAAAAACTGTTGCATTAAAGCAAATATGATATTTTCATATCTAAAGATATTGAGAATATACTACCAAGGAGCGATTTGACATTAACCTTCACATCATTATTCCATAGCTTCCATAACTATTGCAGTAATCTTTCAACTGCTATTATTAGTATTGTGGACATTGATAGTACGCATGGACTTGTTACCAGTAGTAGTTCTAGTTGTACTACGTTTTTTGATACAGCTATAATTTTACTTTTAGTGTGATATGAAAATTTTTTCGCTAAGGTCGTAAAAAACTCTGATAAGTCCTCCTTGGTAACCTGAAAAGTGCAAAGGAAAAAGGTTGAGTGGTGGGCGACGAAGCCAACGAGAATCTGGCATCGGCCACCATTTTACCAAACAAAACATGGACGCCATACAAATAAATGCGTCTAATTCACCGCATAACGTAGAAAATGCGGTGAATGAGATGACAATGTGTCGTATTTGTTTGCTGGAGAATTTGGTCATGCGAGATCTCTTTTCGGAAAATGATGTTACGTCTCTGTCGAACAAAGCAATGAGTTTTGCCAACGTTAAGGTTAGATACGTGATCCAGAAATTATATGTGGATTTATTAAATAAAAATATGCGATATATTTCATAGTTTTTTTAATAGCTATTAAAATTACATAATGAGCGTATTTTTTTAGATGCTTCCTGGAGATGGCTTACCACCACAAGTTTGTTGTATCTGCGCTGACAAATTAGAATCTGCATATGAATTTAAACTTCAGGTTGAACAGGCTGATGGAGTATTAAGAGAGAGATACGATTCTCTGCGTGTTAAAGAAGAATTATTTTTCAATGAAGTAGAAGTACACCTAGCAGCCGAAAGTCAAAAAGATATTTCGAATATTCAAATAGAAACTCAGTATCACGCTACAGATAATGGCAATTATCATCAAGAGGTTGACAATGAAAAAAATCTTTTGAAAGATGATTTAGAACTTTTACCAGTGGATAAGTTGGAAGAACAAAATACACAACCTTTTTCAAAAGGTAACATTTTATTGGTTAAAATCTCAAGCAGTAATGATTTACATAAGAATATTTTTCTCTAGATGAAGGAGAAACAGAGCAACTTACTCTTAAAGATGCTGAACAAATAACAGAAGAGCAGCTAACCATGAATAAATCTGTGGTCGAATCAATGCATGTTGAAGAATCTACTTATTTAACACAAAATGATAATGTTCTTTCAAATGAAGAACTGTCGTGTTCCAAAGAAGAAGTAATTTCTCAACAAGATGTAGAACAGTGTGTAAACTCTATTTTAAGAACTTTACCAGATTCTAATGTAAATTCAGAAAATGATTTGTCCAAAGAAAATTCTGAAATTCAATTAGAACAGCAAGAGCAATCGTCCATGTTAGAAGAAACACAGATTGAGACAAGGAGAAGTAAACGAAAATCCACGAGCCAAGTCCTTACAGACCGAGACTCGGATGAAGAAAATTATTTTGAGAATTTGAATCTGAGTTCACGTTTGAAACAATTTCAAGCTGATAAAGCTGACAAGATTTTTTTTGCCTGTTATCTTTGCGATGAGCAATTCTTATCAAAAGTAGTTCTAAAGGAACATATGCACTCTCATGAAGAAGTCAGGAAGGCTTTAGCTCTGGCTAAGACTCCTGATAAATCGCAAAAAACAACTCAATCACCTGCGAAAATGCCTCCATCGGGAAAACGGGCTAATAAATGTCCATATTGTGGTAAAGAATATTTATATGTAATTTCTTTCAATAAACATTTAAAACAACACGAAAAAGAGAGGAACGAAACTAAAGATGAATCAATGCCTCTCGAAGTTTCATTTCGCGAAGATGAACACAGTTTGGATTTCGACAATGCTTCGCGGTATGATGATTTTGATTACCACAGGGGGGACGATGACGGGGATTCAACAAATGAAGAAAGTGAAGAGAACAATGACGACAATGAATTAGATAAAGATCATAAGTCGGGAAAATTTTCTTGTGATAAATGTTCCGAAGAATTTCATTCAAAACACAGTTTATTAAAGCATTCAATTACACATATTAATCTGACGTGTAGCGTTTGCAAAGAAGAGTTTGATACCCTCGAAAAATTACGAAATCATCGTACAAAGCACGTGATAGAGGGTGTTTTATCTGAACAAGATTTGGAAGAAGACGATAAACACTTAATTGAAAAAGATGCAATGGAATTCGATGAGGGCAAAGCTGAAGATTTAGAAAATATCGAAGATGCAAATAATCACCAAGACAAACTAGATTGGTCTCAGATTAAATATCTGAAATGCCCACACTGTCCTATGAAATATACCCATAAAAAAGCTCTGGCTAGACACGTGGAAACACACACAGGGACCAAATACAATTGTAAGGTTTGTAATCAAGATTTTAGTAAGAAAGATCATTATCTAAGGCATATGGAGCAGCATGGAAGAATTAAAACTTATAAGTGCACGCAATGTAATAAAACATTCGGAAATGAGTTGACACTTCGTAATCACTTAATAGCAACTAATCATAAGACTTTCATACATGGACAAGAATACGATCCAAATAAACGCATCAAGAGAGTAGCCGCAAAGGCTGCTCAGAGAATCATCGACAAAATAAAGACCGAGGACGATGTCGAGGATTATCCTGAAGACAGTGTTGACGACAGTGTCGATTTTGATATAAACCGTAGTCGCAAACGGGACTCTGTACCAAAGAAGTGTTATTATAGAAAAGAATTAGAGTGCGCTACATGTCATAAAAGATGCAGCTCGAAATTATCATTAACGAGGCACATGGAGCAGCACGTTAAGGACGAGAAAATGGAAAAGACGGAAAAAGCTAAAAGGGATTCCAGATTGATGAACAGCAACGAGCTTGGCGACGACGACGACGACGACGACGACAATTCAGATTTCGAGAGTGGACTTGACTGGCCAATGGACAGTCACGAATGCACTACGTGTAAGAAAAGATACAGTACGAAAAAATCGTTGTTACGTCATCAATTGCTTCACGAAGAACCAAACTTCGAATGTGATATATGTAATGTAAAATTCTACCGCAAGGATAAATTGAAAGCTCATTACGACAAATGTTCGGAGAAAAATCCCGATCAAGTGAGAAAATGTAATATTTGCGGCGACAGTTTCGAGAACAATGAGATGCTGCGTGAACACAGAGCGAAGCACGTTACCGAAGGAATTCTCACGGAGGAGGACCTCCGAGACATCGAACCTAGACCAGAAGAGAAGAAACCTGGCGAAAAAATTGTACGTAAGAGGAGAACCGATATAGTCGGTCTCGAATGTACCGAGTGCAACAAGCAATACACTTCTAGAAAAGGTTTACTGCGTCACATACAAGTTCACGAAGGAAAGAAATATCTCTGCGATATTTGTCCCAAGAAGTTTTATAGAAGAGAACATTTGAAGATTCATGTAGCCAAGCATAATATGATCAAACCGTACAAATGCACACGCTGTACGAAACGTTTCATCAAAGAAGAACAGCTTACTAATCATCTCTCTAAACACGACAGAAATTTCAAGAAGAATAAAGAAACGGACACGTCCAAGAGATTCTTGTGCGAAGTTTGTTCCAAGAGTTTCACGCAATCAACGACACTGATTGCGCATCTTCGCGCTCACAATGGAATTAAACCGTACGTGTGTGAGGTGTGTTCGCGTCCTTTCACAACAAATGCGTACTTAAAGATGCATATGAGAACGCATACGCAGGAGCGACCGTACATTTGTCAATATTGTTCGCGAGCGTTCGCCAGAGCTGACACCCTGGCAAATCATTTGACTTCGCACACCGGCGAAGCCAAATATCATTGCAAATATTGTCCAAAGAATTTCCGTCGACTCAAATCTCTCAAAGAACACGTTTTCATTCACACAGGGCAAAGACCCTATGCGTGTCCAACTTGTGATCGTAGGTTCAACAACAACGGCAGCCGTTACGCCCACAGCAAGAGATGCAAGCAGAACCTGTTGCAAAACCAAAATCGTACTCAAACCTTGACTCAAGTTGTACAAAATACGAATCAACAACAGCAACAGCAGCAGCAGCAGGTTGTTAAAACGCAAAACATAAAGACTATTACAATAGCTAGACAAGCCGATCCTGTAACGGCTCCCCATGTTATGCAACATCAGGAAATACTTATGCCGTTGATATTACCCTTGACAGTGACACTCACGGATGTTGGCGAGGAAGTAATATTGCCCGAAGGTACAAAAATATTTACAACGTCGTAATCGATTATTTCATTTCATTGACGGAGTGTTATACAAGAGAAATACGTCGGTAATGAAATTTCAAAGATGCTTGAAAATGAGTTAACATTTTAAAAATATTTTATAGAAATTGAGAAATTCTTTTTATAGAAATGATAGACTATTCTCTTTATTTTCCTTTATTTCGTAATCAGTTGAATCGTGGCAAATTCAACATCATAAGAGTGTCTCTTATGCAAGGAATGCTGATTTTAAATCAAGTAATATATTTTACTTATTAGTATCTGTACAAAAAAAAGATGTACGTCATGGTAAAATAATGCTAATATCATAGTTTTGTATTATACGTTATATTCAAGATTATTTTTCCGTGGTGGAGATACGATAGTATGGTTGATACTACATTGAAGTTGAAAATGAATGTATCCCTTTCCATAAAATAACGCATATTATTAGGGCTGGGCAGCATCTTTTCAAAATTGAGAATACCACAATAAAATATTTGTTAAAAATTAATTTTTAATATTAGTATTTCTCTTCTAAATATACAACAGAAATGAAAACTGAGGATGTCTAGAAATTATTTTAAACTTTATCTTTTAATCGTTAGACTTTAATTATCGCTATTGATTAATGAATTAACTTTCTTGATCACGAAAAATCGTTATAAATTATAATCAATTACGTAATTCCAAATTGAAACTGTTGATATATTGATAATTTGGTTATTTATTGGAAGAAATAATATAGCTTTTTTTTTGTACGTAGGATTTCCTTCTTGCGCTTGTTATATTTTGTAATATTGTATCGATATTTGAGCGAGGAATTGTTTTATTTTTTAATGTGATATATTAGTTTGTATATTAATATTATTTCCAATATAATAATAGGAAATAAATTTTACCACTATGATAATTACTTTGTAACCGTATATTATTTACGTACTTTAAATACGTACTATTGTCAATTGTATACTCAGCCCTGCGTATAGCTTGATTTCAACTTGAAAACAATTTGAAACATCGACTCTAATAGCTGTGCATCGTAAATTCCATTTTATTTGTACATAATCATAATAATGTGAATAATAAATTCTTAGAATTTAATGTTTTGAAAATGTTATTTTCTTACATAACAATATAAAATCTCATTTTGAACTTGTGTATTATACTTTTTTGTGCGATTGTTAATTTCGATCGTAAATTATATCGTCCATTTCCCAATTCACACGTTAACTCTATAACAGTATTCAAAGCATACAAAATTCACATGTATTTCAACATAACTATATATAAGTAATCGAAATGTACACACATAGAAAAATCACAGTTTCATAAATATTTATTATATTGAGAGTTCTATAAGGTATATTTTTGTACTCGCTGCGTTAACTCTTGTCTAAATCAAATAATCCCTTTCAACGTACGTCAGAGATTTTTCCTAATAAATTAATTAAAGCGATTCTGTATTAACTGTCGATCACCCATAACACGTTGACACCAGACGCTCCTAAATTGACACGACCGAGCATTCCATGATCCCTTGTTTTCACAATGTACAAAAATAGCAGCAATGTATGAAATAGATTGTTTCGTCCCTGCAGAGAAATTTTTTAATCAAATAAGTGTAGAGTTCAATCATTCATATAACTTACTCTTTGAATTTCTTCACAATTGGAAAACAATGAATCTCCAGTTGATAATGCTAGATTATAATGAGGTGGATTTACTGACTGACAAACGATTATTGGCCCTTTATTTCTTGGTAAATCTATTCCCGATCGTGCTATATACCTCGACGTAAAGGGTCTAGCATCAGGTTGATCCAATGGTGCTTCCAGTTGTGTATCCATATATGTGCAGACTAGGTGCATTATAATCTAAAAATACAATTTTATCATCGTTTTTGCTTTGAATTAACATTTTACAATTTTGTTACTAACAGCTGAATCTGTAGGTAAACTAGTATCCCACTCTTTGCCATTGTGCGAACCACCATTATTCCATTTGAATTCACTCATGGATCCCCCTTTAGCTAGAACTTTTATTCGTTTAACAAGATAATCTTGATTATTACAAAGCTCCAAAAATGGTACTAATGTAGGCAATGTAGGAATTGCAGGAACTAAAGAAGGTGCTTGAGCCAATTTTCTGAGTCTGTCTAACCCAACATGACCAGGCTGAGAATCGCTTAATCCGTGACGCACTAACGCCGAACATATATTATCTATTTCAACCGAAACTCTTTCCACTATGGTCTTACTTATCCACTAGAACAATAGTATATTTCAATAAAATAGTTCAACTTTTACTTTAAATAGTTAAATATACCATTCGAAGATTAGCTGTCCATTGATTTACTTTGCTAGAATCTACTCTATATTTTCTCCATACATCTGGAATACCAAATGTTCCTCTGGGGGAGCTTCCTTCCTCAACTCCGGGACTTGTAGATTTTGACTTATCTTAAATGAAACAGAAATAACAACTAAATTTTGTAACTATATCTTAAATTATTCAGGATTCAATTTTCAAAGTTTAAAATTATACCAGCAGTTGTAGCCAATTGATAAGCACATCTTCGGAGCAAGGGAGAAACCTCATTTGGACTTCTAGTGGCTGGATGAGACCAAAAAGAACTCAGAAGATTGGATGGTTGATCGATAGTTGTAGAAGTTATAGATT
>NCVS01001750.1:29329-41823 GCA_003055095.1 Goniozus legneri | reverse complement strand
TTTCGATATCTCTTACTGTTTTCGAGATATGAGAAAGGGACAATTAATTTGGACCACCCTGTATAAGCCAAAGAGAATAATCTCTACGCGCTTTCACTTGTATAGTAATCAAAGAGAATACGTCGGTAACGTCGATGCGAACCATTAACGTCATTCGGGTATTCCTCGATATAAATAAATGGAATATTCAACCGAGAGGCAGAAATTGCAACAATCTGAAATTTTCAAAAACAATTTCCAGCTCAACTAATAGAAATGGTCGTTTAGTTAATTCAAAAAAATTTTTTCCTAGTGTGGCTTATCTTCGATTTTTTTTCCAGCTCCGATTACGAAAACTGGATGATTAATAGCGGTTCGGGCATTATTCATCGAGATACGATGAATTTCCGAAAAAATGACGTTACAGCTAATTCGATACGTAAGCGTAATTTCGTTATCTCTCGGTGTGGCTTGCATATTGCAGTAAGTCCGCGATAAAGCTCTCGGCGATACGGCAAACAAGCCGGTAAACAAGTTTCGCGAGAGAGAGTCGCGTTCATCGCAATTAAAATCAAAGTCCAGTTATCGGTTCCGATTCCACGGATGGTAACAGGAAAAGCCGCGAAACGAGTTCTCGGGTCGAAAATTTACTAAACGTTCGTGATCGCCGTCGTCGTCATCGTAGTCGTCCTTCTTGAGTTTTGCACACTTGGATTACGTCACGTGACGTCATACTCTACTTCGTACAGGCTTTTACACCTGAAATGTGTTTCAGATGGATGATAGAGAGTTTTTAATTATTTTGCACCTGGAATTTTTAATAATCTAGGAGTGGGAGGAAATTAGGGAAAGAATTAGAAGGATATATCGATTACGGTTTTCTCCTACTCGGTACCATGAATTTTTTCCCCCGACTCTCTTACATCGTCGGCTTATCGCGATTCGGTAATAAATAAGTACACATCGCTCGTGTCAACCCCGACACGATAACCTCTGCGCTTCCCTCTCTCTATCCCTCTTCTGCACTCGACGGTCTATACGTGATTTTTCGAAATAAGTAAAACAAAACTCGATGGAAACGAAATCTCGAACGAGCGAGACAGAGCATCGTTATCGTTTGTCGTAATTTAAGAGACTCTATCTCCCATCAACGTGTACAAAAGCCGAACGGAATATATCTCGAATTACAATAATGGGGATTTTAGGATCTAAGTTGAGAAAAAAAGAGAAATGCAGATAAGATGAGCTCGTGCAATCGTGAAAAATCGACTCGAGAACGGACGAGGGAGGAAAAAAATCGTTTTCTCGATTCCAAAGTGTAATTTTCCGCGCGACGTTGTTTACTGCTCGACTATCGAGAGCGTCTTATGCTGAGAAACGTTTCATCTCTCTCTCTTTCCCTCTCTCGGTCTCTAATAATTTTTTCATTCCCGTGTTGCGTCCCATGTTTACGGTTTACGATGATCTAGTTTGCAAGGTCATTCGGTAATGCAAGAGAATTTCGGACATTCGATCTGCGAATCTCGCAGAACGTTGAACTAGACTTTTAAGGGCGATGGAAGGGAGAAGAGAGGGCAGTAAAAAGGTCCTTCGGAACGACGCACGCGCCCCTTGCGTCTACTATACACTCGTCTGGTGTGCTGTTCTCGTTTAGTCTCCCTCTCTCTGTCTCTCTCTTGCTTTCTTTCTCTTTCTTTATTTCTTTCTTCTCTTTTTTGCATTCTTTCGGACCATTCGAAATATGCATTATCCAATTTAGTTCGATTACACGGATCGGTTCGAGGGTTAAAGAGAGAAGAGAGAAGAGTGAGAGAGAGAAAGAGAGATTAACACTGTCGATATTCACTTGCTATTGTAGAGAAAAATTCAATTAAAAAATAATGATACAAAACGTGTGTCTTAGTTTTAGGACGAGAAAACATCCCCTGATCGACGACCCACAATTTGCAGCGGGTTCTTCGGAGTTTGACTCATCAAGAAGCACGGAACGGAATTCACGGAATCTCTCGTTTACCGGTTCCTTCCGTCCCTGGTCGGAAACGTATACGTATATCGGAGAAAGAGTCATTAATTACGGGCCGCGAATGCGTTATAATTAGACGGGAGAGAGATAGAGAGTAATCAGATCGGAGATGGGAGTATATCCATCTAGTCATGGCCCGAACCAGCGAGCTAACGATCCCCCGGATGGCAATTCATTACCGAGTGGCGAGGCACAATGCTAGAATATGTTTGGTAGCGAGTCCAACTCGAGAGAGCGGTTATCGCGTCAAGACGTCCGATCGCCACAATTGGCAAGTTTCGTATTCAACGTGGATAATGTCGAAGTGACGTGAAACGAGATTTCTCCTAAACTAAAATTCTTTCGCATAGTTTCGGCTAATCCATCTCTCTCGATGGATATTTTAACATTCACTTGAATACAAAATAAATTGTACAATTTTTAACATAAAATCTTCAACTATACGTATATCTTAAATATATATGTATATGTATATAGCACATATACGAGAATAATTGGCGAAAGCGCGCGGTAGGTGGTTGAATTGGCAATTCCGCGGGCACTTAGCGCCCGGGCCAATCCTCCTCACGCTGATTAGTAATATTGTGGCCCTGATGAACCGTCGGGGCCCTCCCAAGTTGCCCGGCGCCGTCGTATATAGCGGAACGGCGACGATAGTATGATGAGTCCGTAACCTCGTTACCGACCCGCGGGGCAACCGTGCAACTAGCTCGCTCCGCGTCTAGGAAGCCAAGACAATAGGGGGGTGAAACTACTTTTCCCCCTCTCGCGTAATATACCGAATTAACGCGGGTCTGTCTTATCAAAAGTCAATCAGAGTCGACCGATCGATAGTCTCGAGTGGGATCGTTTTGATTCGGTGCGAGGAGTCTGCTTACGGGGGTGTTTCGGGACGAGAGGGTGAACCTAAGAGAGAGAGAGAGAGAGAGAGGGAAAATCACCGCGACAATACTCTAATCAAATGTCATGAATCAGCGTCCATTACGTGCATCTGCGGTATGAATTTATAAATTCACCCCGAGGCCTCGAGTGTCGAATTCTTCACCCTCGCCCTTGAATTTCGAAAATCGACCGGAGCCCGAGGGCAAACGGATTTTTTTCGTTTCCACGAGTCGAGCGAGAAATCTACGCGGGAATTTTTCATCCTCTTTGACGAGCGCGTTGGGGGACCTCTCGACACTCGTCGATAACCCGCGAGTCAAGGCCGTCCAATCTCCGATACGTAGACACTTCGCGATAACGAAGAAGAGTCGAGAGCGTCGATGGGAGACCGCGACGATTCGATCTCGTCGAATGAGGAAACTCGGTAGTTTCATGTCGGATGTAGTAACGGAGTAATACAAATGTACGGAGCTAAATAGTGTATACTGAGAAAAACATTTGGTTGAATCAACTAAATGAGAACTTCCGTACTGCCAAAATGATTCTTTTGACAGTTTAATGTGTTTAATGAATTTCATTTCCATGTTACAAAATATCATTTTAGCAGTACAGAACTAATTTCTTCAGCGAATAGAATGATCCTTCAAATTGATTGGAGGCTGTTGACAAAATCTTAGATTCCACTTGGTAGATAATATCGAAAATATCTCCTAAAAATTTCAATAAGTACTTTTACGAACTTTGAACGTAAGTTTATTTTTTTTCACCCCCGTGTACGAGGAGAGTACGTTGTATTATCCCGCTTTGCGGCCGTATGCTCTTTTGATCAGATCCCTCCCCCTCGCGGCCGGGCTTTCCGGTACCCATAATTAATCCGCAGAGGTAACCGGAGACGCGTATGGGCGCACGGGGACCCTCTCTTTATCTCTCTCTTTCTCGCGCTTTCGGTGACGCCTCATTCACCGTTAAAACTCAACGCGCACCGAGTTATTGAAACTCGGGTATAGGATGATATGGAAGGGCACATTCAAAAAAAAGAGAGAGGAGAGGGAAGAAATAACGCGGGCAAGAGAAAGAGAAGTCGACTGACGCTGATTAATATTTTAATCAGACCTGAGTCACGTGCCGGTGAGTCGCACACGTATGCCCCCCCCCCCCTCCGTCTATCTCTCTCTCTCTCTTCCTTTGTGAACGACTAATTACGCGGCTGAATGGCGACAATGTAACCACGCGACTGCGTTACATTACCCGCTGACGTCAAGATCGAAACTATCGAGCTGTTAACGCACTTCGTGGAACTCGATCCGGTTGTGCGTAATTGTAACTTCTCTCTAGCGTCATCAACCGTATTAAGATACATTTTTCGTGGCTGTTAGAGTTTAGAAAAATGAATCCGCGAATTCGCGACTCCAGGGTGAATCAGAGAACAACCCTTTTGTGGGTAAAAGAATCGACAATGACCCTTTTAACACGGAGTATATATTTCTATTCTCCTTTTTTTCTTTTGAAGCGATTTAATTTTCCCTCGAAGCGCCACCAACGTAATGGATCCGGGTCTCCAATCTCGCGATAGAGTACATCGAAGGTGTATTTGTTCGGGGTTTTCTTTTTTCTCTGTCTCTCCCTCTCGTTTTTCCTCCCTTTTTTACGCAATACGAGATGGTGCATGTGGCGAGCCACAGACACGTAGGTACACAAGGAGACAGGAGGTAGGGGAAGCGAGATAAAGAGAGGGGGGGGGGATTGCATTGTCGAGGTTGCTCTGAATGAATGGCCAACCCCGAGGGTCGCCGGTCATGGTGCTTCTAATTTTGGCTTTTCGGTGATTCTCTCTTTCTCTCTTACCTTCCGCTCTCTCCATTTCTCCTGCATACATTCTACGATTTATCCCGCACGATATAGGAGATATCGAATCGATGACGTATCGTCGCTCGTACGAGCAACGAGCATCAGCGATCCAGCAATTTTCTCGTTAGAAAAATATTATTATTATTTTATTTTCCCCAAAAAAGCAAGAATTATTTAGAAGATATTCTTGATTATATACGTAGTCGATATCAACTTATCATTCGATAGAACTCACTGATTTTCCAAAAATGAGATTTTTTCCTAAACGAATTTTTTCTCGACGATAAGTGTCAACATCCGTACAAAAAAAAAATCGAAAAGTACGTAATGAGTGCGAGGTGAAGTGCAGGATTAGGGTGACGAGGCAGGAAGAAGTAGAGGGGAAGAGAAGAAAGGTCGCCTAAAATAGGGAGCAATAAATTCGGCCGCTATCTTTACCGGGTTAAACACATTAAAGCGTCTTGAGATAAGAGGAGGGGTCTCGCGGCGGCCCGTTTGTCGCGGAGGAAGCCTTCCTCGCCACAGCATATAAAGGACCACGAGGAGGCGTTATCCTCGCGTTCTCTACCGAGAGTGAAAAACGCCGAGTTTAACGTCCGACTTTACGCGCTACCGATATCTTTTTTTATCGCGAACAAAAATAAAGACAATCCAAGAATGAACCTATTTAAAAAATCTCAACCAGTGGACTGTTTCGATGTTGCATATTGAATAAAAAATATCAAACTTGGTTATTTCGATCTTCGCAACAGAACTTTAAATAAATTCATTACTATAGCGAGAAATAAAAGAATCGATTAGTTACGGTAGGCGGAGAGAGAGAAAGAGAAAACTATTTCTCTAGAAGTTGAAATGGCCGATTATACGCAAAAACACCGCTAATATCCACGCGCTGGCGGATGCAAATTATCCCGCTGATGACGATCCACCATCTGCCCGACTCGAGAAAGCGAGAGATCCCCACCTCGAAACCGTTGTAAGAAGATCGAAGAGCGAGAGAGCAAGAGATAGAGAGAGGCTCTTCGGTTTATCGCTTTTTTATTTTCTCGGCTATTCGCGCGCGAGGGGTTAAGTTTCGCTCGTTCGCCGTTAGCTTGAGAGGAAGAGAGAGGAAGAGAGAGGGATAGAAGATTGCGACAGACGGCGCACGCAGCCTGACGCTCTCGAGCGTCATCAAGCTCGGGGACTTTGCCGAATTTCGGGCACAATTAAGAAGCGATTATTTTGCATAGGAAGACTCCGCGATTTCTCTCTCTCTCTCTCGTGCGCCGCGTGTCGCCAAGAACCACCCACTGGATAATATTTTAACGAGTCTCGTAAACCGATTTTCCGCGACCCCCTTTCGCGAGTTTCAGTTTTTAGCGGGAAAAAAGCGCAATTTGCATACCCGAGGCTGTCGCGAAGAGATTATCCGTCCGAGAGATTAAACGATAATTGCGTTCTTTGGGTTCGAAAGTGCGCACGGACACAGCGGCGATAAATCAGCGCTCGTAACCGGCGACGTATGCATCGCGTAAACGTGACTCCCGACGTAAATAGAGCGGGAGGGACCTCGTGTCGCTCTTCCCCCATCAACGCGAGAGAGAGAGAGAGGACGCGTTACGCTATCATCCGTCGACCCGTGTGTCCATTAATTAGCGATAATTAACCGGTCGCGGTACCGGATCATCCCGTGCCAGTGTCAACGAAGCTGTTTACCCTTCCGAGGTCAACGCGACTTGGCAGATACAGAAAGAAAGAATTTTTGACGCGATGTTCGTCTCGTCTCGGGGCATCCCCTCTACTCATTCGCTACACCCAACTCCTCGTTGACCCCTGCGGAATCGCGTAATCCCTCGATTCCTACGCGAAATTCGCAATTCGTGGTATTACGTTGGGGGACCCGTGTGACTGATTAAGTCGGAAGAAGGACGATTTGGCAATATCGGCGCCGTGCCTTGCGGTTGCTCGACAAATTAGCGCTAATCCGCGGTCGTTAACGAGATTGATGTCGGGATTTCATTTGTGACGGGAGAAAGAGACGGAGGAGTATAATGAAACGGTTGATTAGCCTGACCCGAACGGAATTCGAATGGTTTAAACGCTCCCTGGTAGTCGTTAAAGACAGAGAATCGATACGATTTGAGGATTTAATATTCGGTCATACATAGCCAGCCACTAAACCGAGATTCAGGGGAGCGCGGAAATATTTTACTTCTTAGACCACTAAAGAAAAGTCGTTGGAAAAATCATAACGAGAAAATTTTTTTCACTATCGAAATGAAATTTTAACAAGTTAACGTCTTCCGAAAAATCGATTAGGTAGGAGAAAAATCGTCGAGAGTGTCGTAAAATCGTCATATAGCGAACCGCAGTCCCAAACGAGAGAGAAAGGAAGAGAGAGAGAGAGAGAGAGAGAGAGAGAGAGAGAGAGAGAGCATTCTATTCTGCGAGCGACGCGAGAATGCCTCTCGCATCTGCGAATTTGGCACGGTTCGGTCGAGTAGTGTGAGAGAGTCGATGACACGCCGCCTCGGGGCCCGGTAACTCGAGGACCGAGATCTCTTCCCCTCTTCCTCTCGTCATCGCGCACGCGTCCTCTCTCCACCGTCGTCCGGAGGGACCTTCTTATTCATTCGTTCGCCCCAACTTTTACGAGCGCCTTCCACCGAGAGTCCCGTAATTGCCTCTTTAGCGGTACACCACCGCGTCTCTCTCTCTCTCTCTCTCTCTCTCTCTCTCTCTCTCTCTCTACACATATATATTTATACACATCTATACACCACAGACAGAGAAAGATAGAATCGAAGCCATCTTCCTCTTCCCTTCGAGGATTTCAAAAGTGCGATTCCTTCGGCGTTCTTGCTCGTTTCGCTAATGAGCGAGGAGGCGTGCTATCTAAAAATAGACGTTACTTCCACGAATTACCGGCAGAAAAATTACCGTGACACGAGCCAAAAAACCACTTATAGGATCGGCGATAATCGAGATTAGCATCGTGTCGAGAATCTGACACGTAAAGAGGCGCTCCTTCCTTTTTTTTCAGCAATCAGCAATTCGATCGTACTTCGAGTGCGATCGGATGGCGAGCGCACGCGTGCCGCGATATTCGATACCGATCGGCGAGAGCGGCACGTAAACGGTAGCCCACTCGAGGCTCGCTGATAGGGCGGATTATCACAATAAGCTTCCGATGCTCACCTGGCTTTTTCGATGCGAGCCTCGTGAAGGAGGTGAAACGATCCTACTCGACGTCTCATCGACCCCGTTCTCAATACAACGATAATCCGATCCGATAGATAGAATATCACTCACCGTTAAATAAAAATGATTTTGGATCAATTATTTTGATTTATCTCGTCCAATTGAAAAGTCGTAAAAACAAATTCTTCGACTAGTGTTACGTCGAAAAATATCGCGTTAGCGTACCGTTTTGTATCGATCGACGGAAATTGAGCTCCGAGACAAAGGTGAAGAGGGAAGTTATTCTCTCTGTCCATAAAGAAGCGCCGCCACGCGACTCGAACATCGACGGGCTACATGTGGGCGCGTTGGAAGAAAGTTCGCCATCTATCTTCGAGGAGTCTCGTCCGACTTTGGGTGCATCGGTGTATTGTCAGCGGAATAGTAGGAAGGGAGACCTCCCGCGCAGTCGCCGGCGTGTACACGAGAGAGCCAACCCGGAGGCTCTTACGATACATTACGCGCATTCTTTTCACGTATATCGCCCGTTTCTTTCCCTCTTTTTCCCTCGCCACGCCAGAAAGCCCGTATTTCAGCGCGGTGATACGGTAGAGGCGTAAATTGAACGAACACGCGCGCATTCGCGTTTCTCGTGTTACGCGAAGAACCACCGACGGAATGTGACGCGAGCCTTAAGTTACCCCACCACCGCGCAAAAAAAAAAGACTAATCTCAATCGACCGACTTCTAAATCGTAATTTTTGCACAAAGTTTGTCAATTGCGAACTAAAAATTGCGAAAAGGGATTAGTATCGGTTGTAGTTCGTTGGTAGTCGAAAAAAATGGTCTCAAAACTTTACCGTTGACGTATCCGTCGAGTTTTTCCACGGGAAGCCACGAGCTCGATTTTCCTATTTCGTACGTATTTTTTGCTAAACCGCGTCCTCGAGAATACACGGGACGAAAAATGAAAACGAGCAAATTCTATTTTTCGAGTTATAAGCCGTGCGAGCGTGCATCGGTCCTTCAGTTCGGTACTCTCGTCGCGTAAAAAGGAAAAAGAACGATTCTTTTTCGCTCTCGACGCGGCGTTATAGGGGCTTCGTCGAGCGTACGCGCAACAAATTTTTCTCTTTTCATATTCGAGCTGGCTGGAAGGAATTCATCTCCCGTAAAATCACAGCGGTAAAATTCGAAATTGAGAAATCGGCGAAATAAAGACTCGGGAATTCGAAAAATTCGAGTCCACGTGTGAGAATCGATTTTTTGCGCGCATGTTTCAGGCTGCCCTGTCAAACGCGAAATCGTTTGCTCGTCGTTCACCGAGATGCGCCGAAGGTGCCGCAGTCGGGTAACTTTTTATCCGCGATCCTGTTCTCTCCACTTTCTTTCGCCAGCCTCATTCGACATCCACCCTCGCCTTCTCATTCGCCTCTCTCTCTCTCTCTCTCTCTTTCGCTCCTTCTTACTTTTTTTTCGACTCTACCCCGACACGGTCGCATAAATCCCGTTCAGTCGGGCGCGGAGAGAGAGAGAGAGATATAGGCGTATAATAAAATATACCGGTCGCGTCGTAAATTTCTAAACGGCATATTTGCCGGCAACCGATTCGGAATGCCCGATATTCCGTCGAAAATTCGAAACTACACACGCGTGTGCCTCCTCGTAATGGATTGTCGTCAGATTTTTATCAACCCCGTGTGAAATGCGATCCTTACGATTCTTTTGACGGCTCAGAATTCGTCAAGATGCGAGAGAAAATTTTTTTTCAAAATTACAACAAAATCTTACAAAGAGAGAAATTTTCCAGTCTGATTTTTACATTCTAAATTTTCTATTTGTTTCAAGTTTCTGCACAACGCTACTGGACACGAAAGAAGATGCAAGTTACATGGCACTTTTCGCGATGACACGAGCTGCTGAATGGCTACGATTTTCTCTCCCTCTCTTTCTCTCTCATTCTCGTCTATTTCGTAGCAAACGTGTGCGAGACAGCGACATCTGAATGGACCACGCGCGCATAAGCTCGACCGCTATTAGCGTCCGTTCGTATGCGAGGCTGGTGCAAGCCCGCTAGAGAGTAAAGCTCGGTCATTATGGAGATTGAAACACCATTCGTGTAATGCGTTCTCCTCTTTCTCTCTTTATCTTTGTTCCTGACTTTCGTGGACCAGAGGGGCAATTATCAAGAGACAAAAATAATTGCTCGAAATGGAACCTCCTAAAAAGAGGTCAAGGTCGATAAGTGCGTAATCAATCGAAAATCAAAATCGTTGATTACACCGATGATGAATGATTCTAGATTTTCAGAGTCGAACTCTGATTTTGATTTCAGAATACACAAAGCAATGAAATAGTTAGAATGGTTCTATTTTTTAAAATAAATTTAAAAAATTGTAAAATGGTGAAATTTTTCATTTAGAGATAATAACAACGACTAACTCCACACCCTACCTCTATAATATTGAAACGATCATTTCTGTACTACCATACTCGATATTTTCTCTCTCTCTCTCTCTCTCTGAGTGTAGAATATTTTTTTTTAATTTCCTAACTTATCGAAATTTCAACTAACGCGCATCTCTCGGCCTGAAAGGAAAGCCGTTATGGACTCGCGCATCCCGAAGACTGACACGCGCGAGTGAGCCCGGGGCTCCGTGACAGCCTAAGGATGCTTCCTCGCGGCTGAGCGAGCGCTCGCAGACATGCAATTAACCGCGCGGGCTCTGGCCGCGAGGAGGATCTCAACCTGGGCGTGAGCGAGAGACCGCGAAGAGATAGAGGGGGTGAGTTGAGGGGTCACGAATCGCTTAGATACCGGTAATCGATTATCCGGTTCTGAGTGGTTAGAAATTTTTTCGGCAACGAGCAAAAAAAATAACGATTTAACGACCGAGAAACTTTTGTTTAAATTGCACCGAGAAACTATATGGGATACTAGATTCTTCGAGAAAATTTCAAAATTCTACAATCGTAATACAAAATCATTGCAGGCTGTTCGGATGAAATTAAAATTATCGCGAGTACGAAGTAATTCGCTGTTTTTGGTTCGAAAATTCAAGTTTTCGGGACTAGAACCGAGTCACGCTTGAGAGACACGGTCCTCTCTTTCTCTCTCTTTCGTCTTTCCGACTACCCATATCGCATAAAGGCCTTCCATGCATGTCAAACATTATATGACCACGTTACTATTAAATACGTCAAAGAGCCGTATGTTTATTGCATATTGGATGGTCGCTCGCAGGAAAGGGACCTGCCTTTTCGGATCCCCTTTCGCTTTCGGTTTTACCGGTCGGGTGTACACCACCACCCGGACGCGAGAATTCGATCTTCGCCACCGGTAGAAGCGCGTGTCTTATTATTACCGGCGTGCCGTGCGTATGCGACTATGAGAAGGGTATCGCGTTAACGGTGTAAAACTAGCTTTCTACGCTGGACGAATATCGTAGTTTTTATCGTACCTTATCTTGTTTCTTCAAAATAAAAAAAAAGTTTTTTGTTCAAACTTATTTTTTCAGTCTTATCGTCCGATGTTTACACTGGAAACTTTAACATTTTTATTTTCAGTGCAAAAGCTGTGGATACGAGGAAGAATATTTTCCTAATTTCCTCGAGAATTTCGGTAGGAGCGAAAAAATCTCCACCCCTATCTTCGTGGAAGAAAAGAAGAAGGAGAAAGGGCGAGGTAAAAGGGAAAAGAAAGGACCGATCTTATTATTCAGGATTTCAGGCTGCCGAAGCAAGATACGGTGAATTATGCATGGTCAGTCCGCGGTTCGGCCACGCATCCCCTTGTCCCCTTTTCCCATGCATACCGTGCGCGCTATACTCTCTCTCTCTCTCTCTCTCTCTCTCTCTCTCTCTCTCTCCCTTCGTACACACACGCACACGTAGCGCACGGCGCAGAGCGAACGACCCAGTCAGTGATAGATGGACGTGTCAATTTCATCGGAGGACTCTCCGTCTCGAGTCTCGTGGAGCCTTCGTGGCTATCTTCATCGCGCGAGCGCGTGAGATTACGATATACGTCGTTCTATATGCCCGCGTACCGGGTGGTACCCCTATACGCCATTCACCGGATGATTTTCCGAACGGAATGATAAATCTACGCGAAGAGAACATTTGCCGTTAGACGCCAATGAGAAGAGAACGAAAGTATCGATGCGAGATACGACGAGCCTGATTCCATATTTGCATCTATTTTGAATCGAGTTAAAGGGAGGATCTCGATTTCCCATCTTGAAAAATTAACAATAGTAATAATTATTATTATAATTGCCTTCACGGTATTCCACTCGAATCGATTATCGAAATCGAAAAATCGACTTTCTCTCTCGCCTCTTTTGTCTTGAATTTTTCCCTCTCGACGAGCATTTACACTCGGCGCATCCGTTCGGCGTCTCGGGCCTACGGATAGTTCGTAAAATTCGTACTTTATAGTCCGCTCGAAATTCTATTGCATTTCTCTCTCGACGCATACTCACGGCGCGTTACGGTGGCCACGGCCGATGGTAATCTTCGCCATATACCCACGAAGGGGTCGCGACGTTCCTCGGTTTTTTTTTTTCTTCCTTTTCTTTACGTCTACCCCTTCCTCCTC